>PVIY010054955.1:0-13987 GCA_004026745.1 Myrmecophaga tridactyla
TTAATTTTGCTTGCGGCGCTTTCTGGGTGGACAGCAGTGAAAGCACAGCTTCCCAGACTTTGTTTTTCTAAAGTCTAGACACAGCACAAGTATTTCATACATCATGGGCCACGAACCTTCCTGTTAAGAAGTCTGCGCAGTTCACAGATACCCCAGTGGAGCTCTGATTTTTGTTGATGGGAAAGGTTTTGCTTAGGTGGCCACAGTTTTTTGGCATCTGCAGTTCACTCTGCCTTTTGAGTTTCATCGTGCAATTCCTGAGCACCCACTGGGAAGGCCCCAGGCTGGGAGGAACAGGGTCTGTTGCCTGGGGAGGGCCTGGTCGAGGAGTGTAAACATTGTGATTCTGGTGAGTCCTGACCCACACTTAATCACAACAGAGTGCTCGCCACGAGCTAGAGCTGTGAACAAAACATGGGTGGTTGTGTTCATGTCAGCCAGAGAGCCCACCCCAGGAGCCCTGCCCTCCCTTTTCTGCATCTTCTTTTTTTAGTAGTTCTCATTTCCTCTCCAATTATGAGAGCAATTAGCCTGGGGTAGAGTTTTATCTGTTGCAAGCACTTCCAAACAGGCTTTGGGCTGCGTATTTTCTCCCTGGCTGTGGACGAAGCCGCTGTTCTGGGGTGCATGGCTCTTGATGTAGGTTTTACAGTTTGGTATTTATATCTTTGAACGAGGTGGCAGTTGTTTCTGAGGATTCATTTTAGAAGAACACATAATTACTTCACTTATTTCTTGCCTCCTTTGCTTTCTCAAGGCTTTCAGACTAATTTCCCAGTCTCACTGCTTGTCCTTATGTGTCACGAAACAGCCTTCAGTCTTTGGAAGCTCTTAAGAAAAAAGAGGGGGCTGGCGGTGGGGGCGGGCAGGTTGGGTCTTAGACTTTACAGCTCAAAAACAGGGAAGGAAAACTTGGACGATAGTCTTCTGTGCTCTCCCCGACTAAGTGCCCAGGCCTGATTTGCTGAGTCATCAACTCTTTTCTTTTAACAGAGTGGGAACCACACTCCAGCAGGTGTGCTGGCTTTAAAGCAGCCACATGGCTTTTTTTTTTGCCTTATCTGTATTAGCTCTGAGCCCCCACACAGCACTGTACCTTGGTCTTCCCCTAGTGTAGCCAACAATGGGGGGGCGTGTCAAGGGAACCTCTGATCTTTCTCCTCCCCACCTACCGAGACCTGCGCCCCGAGCCCTTAGATCTGCCCAGGTGGTTTCAGGAGGTTAGGAAAGTCCCACAGACTTCACAATTTAACATGAAGGATGGATTCCTTCATTTTCAAAAGGAAGCAGACACCTTGAAATGCTCCCATTATTTTAATCCAGAAAGAATATGCAACGTAAATGGCATAAAATTATGGTGAAGAATGGCGAGGAAGTCATGTGGGTCTTAGAGCAGACACTCGCTCTCTGTTGCCTCGGGTGGACAGCAGGGGCGAGAGAAGCCGTTGCAGCCACCCTTGTCCGGGGCATGCCTCGGGCGATGGGACACGGCGACTTGGTCCTCTGGGCACCTCATCACTGACCCTTCATCAAAGTGGCCTTTATCATTAGGATTATTTCTCGTCGTACCAGAGGGACATGAACCAGCGCTGCAAAGCAACCCCACATCCTCAGTGGGATTTGTCACTGTGATGACTGGACACTCTGATATGGGATTTGTCACTGTGATGGCTGGACACTCTGATATGGGATTTGTCACTGTGATGGCTGGACACTCTGATATGGGATTTGTCACTGTGATGGCTGGACACTCTGATATCCGGCCCCACTTGCCCATGTCGCAATCCTACCTCTGGAAAGGACAGAATCTCTGATGTACTAGCTCACTTGACATGTACCAGGAAACTATCGATTTTACCTTTATTAGATATGCTCAGAGCTCTTTTGCCCATTAGTGCCACCTAAGATTCTTCCCACCATCTTTCCTTTCCTTTCCCTCATCTTGACTGTCAATGTAAATGCTGTGGGATTAACTGTTAACTCCAAGGAAGAGTGGTGTCTATTGAAAAGCTTTGGGACTTCAAAATGAAGTAGTAGAGCTGGAGTATACAGGGTTCCCTCTCCAAGGCAGTTGAGTAAAGCCTTCTGCACAGGAGAGCTGAACTCATGTTTAGAATTCAGATGGAGATGCCAGCCTGCCACCCCATGTCTGGGTCTGGAAACCAGAGATCTGAGTTGTTCTCCCTGGTTTCTGTGTGGGTGAGGCCCTAGCCAACCAGGAAGTGCCCCCTGCTGTCCTAGGACAGCTGTTCTCTGAGACACGTGTGGGATGCATTTCTCTTTTGAAGGTGGAGACACTGACATTTAGGGAGGCCTTTGGAGGAAATCTACCCTTCTTCTTTTTCTTGGAGCCATTCACTTCCAAATATGCTTCATGATTCATGTTGGAACCACACTGTCTAAACCTCATGTGGAGTATCTGTCGGCAGTTAGCAACAAATCACATTGTGATGCTCTGCGGTCGCTGGGCTGCCCTGGGTACTTCTCCCCTGTCACCTGCAACCTGCCAGTCTTGAAGTTTGCTGGTGGGTACTGCCGAGAAGCAGCGAGGGACAGACATTGGAGATCCCCCTGGATCTGGGTTGGTTGTCTTCTGTTCTGTGTTGCACACTGTGTGACAAATTCCTGAAAAGATTTTAAAACGGAGGTTTGCTTAACTGGAAGCCATGTTTATTTGAGGCATATCATTATAAAGTATACTTCAGGCCAACACTATGTATAATGTCTTATGGAAGAAAATATTTAACACAGTTTTTTTTAATGTGCAGGAAATCAAAGGAAGAGTTCAGGTTTGGGATGAAGCCTGGGATGAAGCTTAGTAAGCAGAGAGGGGGCTATAATGGCATGTGGCTGTTTAAATACATCTGCTAGTGATAAGTTTTGCTTCTTATTTTAAAAAAATTTTTTTAATTTAAATTCAAGATCCAGTGAAAGACTACACATTCATTTAGTTGTCACGTTCAATGTGCATTTTAGGCATTAGAAGAAAATTTTACCTTTGGGAAACAATTTAATTTATAAAGAAACCTCCATCCTTCCAAGCCAAGAATAGCCCTGGATTGGCCCACGCTCCTCAGAGGTGGACCCGTTGGCTATCCTGCCTGCGCTGACCAGACCTCTCCGAGACCTCTCCCATTGCCTTGATCTTCTCTGCCAGTTTCAACTGTATATTTTGCATCTTATTCTCATGAGACTATTCTTCCTCCTAAGCAAAGTAAGATCGTACAGAAGTCTGGGCCATGGGTTTGCAAGCATTTTCTGTGTAAGACCACAAGGTAAATATTTCAGGCTTAAATTGGTTTCTGTCGCCACCACCGAAGGCTGCCGTGGTTGCAGGCAAACATGTAAACAGATGGGCATGGCTGTGTTCCAATAAAACTTTATTTAAAAACTAGGCGCTGGCCAGGACATGGTCCCCAGACAATAGCTTGTTGGCCCTGAGCCCCTGGTGGAGACTGATGTGCTAATAGGTAGCAATAGTGAAGAAGTGCCCTTTCTTGGGTGGCTTAATTTTGCATTTGCTATAGCATCCTGGAGACTGGGCTTTCTCGAGCATTCCTCACACTTTGTAACACATGCACCCTGTTCAAGGAAAAATAAATCCCTCTCGACCCTACACTGTATATCGTCTGACCTCAACAGATCCTCAAACACCAGTTTAAGAAATTAAGTCTTAGTCTCTGAAAATATTTCCAATTGTGGATGATCACGGCAAACTAGAGTCTGTCTTTATAATAACAGAATGTGCAAAGATTGTCATCCCCCTAAAAGCACTAACAAAACTAGAAACTTCTCCTGGAAGCTTCGGGCTCTGGCTCTGACCCTGCTCGCTGGCCATCCGGTGTAAGCGTGAGGGATGGTAACAGGCTGTAAGTAGCTTGACGTGGGTGCCGTGGGGCTTTCGAGCAACTCAGGTGACCCCAAACCCGGCTGTGTCTCGTCCCCTGCCCGCCACCTTCCCTCCACCTGCGGCCGCACACGTTGGCACAGAACTGCAGAAGCTGACAGCCAGGTGACGGGGCCAGCACCCCCGGCGAGCGGAGGCCACGGAAATGAACCTCTCTCATCCTTCTGTCCCAAACTTTCGGTCATGTGTGCTGTTAAACAGAAAAACTGTGTCAAATCATTTTAAAGTATATTTTCATTAAATTGAAATTTGCACAGAAAACATGCACAACCGGTGAATTTTTACTAAGGTTTGTGCCCACATGCCCACTCCTCCCATCAGAAAACAGCATGACCGACACCTGCTGGTCCCTTGTCCCTCAGAGTTAAGCCCTAGACTGACTTCTAGTCATAGATTAGTTTTGCCTGTTTGTGAACTTTCTATTACTGGAATTCTCTAGTATTACTTTTATGGTGTCTGGTTTCTTTTGCTTGATACGTCTGTGAAATTCAAACATTACCTGGTGTAGCAGAAATTGATTCATCATCATTACTGAAGAATATTCCATTATGTGAAAATTTCCTATTTTGTAGAATGTATATGAATGGTGTTTGTTGATGGAAATACAAGCTGCTATGCACATATGCTAGAGCATGTCTTTTGTGGCACGAAGTATTCAGAAGTGGAATTGATGAGTCATAGGTTGTATGTTTTTACAGCTCTAATCAGTATTGGCCAGTTTTCCAAAGTAATTATACCAATTTACACCCTTCCCCCCAGCCGTATGAGCTCTCCAGCAGCTCCTCTGACAGGTGGTTTATTTTTCCTTATTCCTCTGTAGGGGTTCTTATACATTCCAGACACAAAGCTTCACAGGCATGCATGCGACAAATACCTTCTACCATTCTGTGACTTGCCATTTCATTCCCTTAATAGTGTCTCAGTGAACAGAAGCCCTTGGTTTCAGTAAGATTACAGTATCAATCTTTTTCTTTATACTTAGCCCTTTTATGTTCTGTAAGAAAATTTATATTAAAAAGCTTAGAATAGAAGCACGTATATATATATATACCTCTATTCTGTTAAATTACTCTGTGTCTATGCTTGAGTCATTGCCATACTGATTTAGTACTTTATCCCAAGTTTGGATATTCATTATGTACATTTCATAACTTTTCAACTTCTAGACGATCTCAGCTTTCCTTGGCAATATACATAAGCATTTATTTAGGGTTTACTAACTTATTTCAATAATATTTTATAGTTTTCCTTGCGCAAACTCTTATACTTAGTTTATTATGTTTATTCTTAAGTATTTGAAGGGGTTTCATGCTACTGTAAGTGGCATCACTTAAAAATTTTTGTTTTTACACTTTGTTAGGACATGGAAATCTAATTAATTTTTATGTGCTCACCTTATATCCACTGTGCTTCCCTATTAATTAGAATATTTTCACTTACTGATTTTAGTAGTTTATCCTCAACAAATTTACCTATCATTATGAATTCTGTTATAATATGTTGGTTTGGGTAATAAATTAATTTGATAATTTTAATTAGCAGATTCTCTGGGATTCTCCATATACACAGTCATATATTTCCTTTCTATTGCTTAATATTCTAATTAGAACTTGTAGTGTATTTAAAAGAAATGGTGAGGGACATCTTTGTCTCACTTATGATCTTTTAGATAGAGAGCGTCAATATTTCATCATTATTCATGATGTTTGCAGATTTTTGTAGATGCTCTTTTTCTGAATAAGAAAGTTTCCTTCTATTTCTAGTCAACTGAGAGTTTTGTTTTTTTTTTTTACATGGGTAGGCCCCGAAACCGAAGCCGGGTCTCCGGCATGGAAGATGAGAACACTGCCACTGAGCCACCATGGCTGCCCGAGACTTATTTTTTAAATAAATTATAATTGGTGTTAAAATTTATCAAATACTTTTCTGAAATTGTTGAGATGCTTATGTGGTATCTTTACTTTTTTCAATTGGATTGAATTTTATAAATTGATTTTTGAATGTTGAACAACTTTGCATTCCTGGTATAACACAAATTTGGTTATGATGAATTATATATTTTGTATGTCACTGCATTTAGAAAATTTGCATCTTTTGCATGACAGAAACTAGCCTTTAATTTTTATTTCATGTGATGTCCTAATAAGGTTTTTATAGCAAGGTTATGCTGGCCTCATGAAATTAGCCTTGAAATAGTTTCTCTTTGGTTAATCTTTGGAAGAGTTTCTGTAAGATTGATGTTATTTCTTCCTTAAAAGTTTTAATTAATTTATTACTGATGAACCTGGAATCTTTTTTTGTAGGAAGTTTTTAAATTAAGGGATATACAAGTATGTGTGTGTGTGCGCATGTGCATGTGCGTGTGTGTATAAACAGTGTCCTCCAGAGAAATGGACCCGACAGAGAAAGGGAGAGCTACTCACACAATGGAGGGGATTGGCACGTATGAATTCCGGAGGGCTGGCTGCAAGTTGGGAACTTCAATGAGAGTGACACTGAATTCCCCAGAAAAGTGGGCTGGCTGAAGTAGATGTAAGAGTTCTTCTTTCTGACTTCTGAAATCCTCAGTTATGGCTTTAAGACCACCAACTGATTGGATAAGGAGACTCCCCTAATTGTAGAAGACAATCTTCTTTGCTGATTGTAGATGCAATCAGCTGTGGATGCAATCAACTGTCTATAGCTGTAAGTCCGTTTTTGAAATATCCTCACAGTAACAATCAGGCAAATGGCTGCTTGACTAAACAACTGGGCACCATAACCCAGCCAGACTGACATATGAAATCAGCCATTATATATATAATTTCACATATATATAAATTCTTGTATTAGTGTTGATAATTTGTGTTTTTCAAGGAATTTTACTTAAAATTTCAAATGTATTGTTGTAATATTCATAGTATAATCTTGTTATATTTTTAATGTCTATAAGATTTGCAATTATAAACCCTCTTTTATAATTTATTCCTACTTTTTCTTAATCTCTCTTGGCACGAGTTTATCCATTTTATTATTTTTTCAAGAATACTTAAGGTTTCTTTGACTTTTTTCTTATACGTTTGTTCCTTTTTATTTCTATTCTTGTCTTTATTATTTCTTTCTACTTTTCCAGATATAATTTTCTGTTCTTAAACTTCTTGAGGTGGATTATCATTTTCAGATTTTCTTCTTTTCTAATATATGCTTCTAAGGATATAAATCTTCCTCTAAGCACAATTACGTCATATTATTTATTTTCATTCAGTCAAAATTTTGCCTAATGTCTCCTCCTTCCTCTGCAGCTTGAAAATGAGCAAAAGGCTTGAAGAAAAGTGGGCTGTAGGATGTCAGGCTCACTTCTTTGCAATGACCTTTTCTTCAAGACCCTTGGTCTCCAGTCTGGCTGCCGATAGCTTTAACTGCTGGATTCTGCTCCAGTCCGAGTGTGGGTGCAGAGATCTGCACCCACCAGGAAGGAGAATGACGGGGAGTGCCAGCTCAGTGAAGTACACTTCCCTTCTCTCCGAATCTTTTACCCTCAGGTCTGGCTGCCTTAGTTGCTCTCCCATCTTTTAAAAATCCAACAGTTATTTTAAAAATAATTTTTTTTCAGTTTTTATATGTTTTCATGGAAAAGGTGGTCTGACTCAGATCTTCTATAGCAGAAGCACAAGTCATCTCAGCAGGTAACTTCTGAGCTGGGAAACACCTTGAAGATTAAACTGAGGTTTCCCAAGGGGTCAAATGCTACAAATTACCTACTGGAAGAGCCAGTTTTGGATTCTGTAATCTTGATTCCTTGGAAAGTGCAAAGAGTATGGGGCTGTGGCTCTGGGGTTCAGGCACTCCTCTCCACGGCCTGGAGTTAGGGGCTACTGTTTCCTAATCTCCCAAAGACCCCACTCAATGTTTCATTATTCTGAATACAACAGGAGAAAAGAGGCTCTCCAACTGTCCATGTGCAGATACTCAGGAGGCGTCCTAGCTGCATCCACCACTTACTAGTACTTCTCCCATGTGAAGGTGGAAAACTCAGGTTTTCCTCAAGCAGCCCATGGTCATGCATGGGAGAGAAAAGAGAAAACAAAGAATAAGAGCTTTATTACCCTGGGGTCACCCCCCATGCGGGGAGCACAGCTGAAAGAGCAGCTGGAGGTCTGGGAGGTGGAGAAGTTCCCTGTGGAGGTGCCTCAGTGCGCCAGGGCCGCTGCGACAAACCCCACACTCGAGGTGCCCTAAATGTCAGGGGTTTACTGTCCTCTGCTCTAAGGTCTCCAGTCCTATGGATTAAGGCCACCCTGCTTCAGTGTGGCCTCGACACCTTCAAAGATCCTATTTGCGAGTGGGTTCAACTTGTAACAAGCCTTACAGACATGTATTAAATCTACAGAATCCTCTTTTCTGCCCATCCTTAGGCTGTGAGCTGATGGTAGCAAACCCAGCCAGTAGATGGACTGAGAGTCTGACAGGAAGGCAGCTCTACAAAGGTAGGAGTGCAGGGGTGTGGCTGGGCTGGCGTAGAAATCCTTGAGAGGGTCAGCTCAGCCCTCAAAGACCCTCTCTATGCTCAGTTCCCAACAGAATTGCCGGCCATAACTGGCAGGGGAGCTTTCTCATATATCATCTATAAAAGGAAGCTGAGTGATATTCATAGCTGAGTCAGAGAAATAGACCTAACTCATCCAAGCACATTCAGGTTGACTAAACTTTCCCCTCCCTGACTGTGGGCCCTCACCCTCTACGTCTGTGTTTACAGATCAAAGAGACCTTGTCTCCCCTACCCAACTGTCAGTCTCATTTGACTTGGCTTGATCAGGTGCTTAATCTACTCTTGGGTTGGCAAGATATTAATTCTTTTAGGCTGGTGTCACTCCAGTTAGCACCTCCAAGTGTATATTTGGTTAATTCCGCTTCATTCAATCAGAACTGATTGGCATGCGTTGATCTGTGCATTGAGGATACAAGATCCATGAGAAATTGCCATGTCTAAGTAACTTAAGGTGTAGTAAAGAAAGGAGCATAAGCAGGGAATTTAGCTCAGGTCACTTCTGTTTACAGAGGACCAATAACATGTCAGCTGCCCTTATTTCCATGATGGTACCCAACAAATCATGGTGTCATCAGCTTAAGCCTGCTAGCATGTACATCTTTCTTCTAGGGTGCTTGGACAAGGTACAGATTGTAGAACCAAGTGGATGCCATGCCATTCTCTAATCAGACCCATCATAGCAGAAGTTCCAAAGACAGTTCTAACAGGTTGAATTGTGTCCCCTGACAGACATTTTTTGGAAATACGGTCTTTGCAGATTTGATTAGTTAAATTGAGGACAAATGGGATTAGGTTGGGCCTGGTCCAAAGTGACCAGTTGTGACATGACAGTCAAGGTTCTCCAGAAAAACAGATCCAACAGGATATGTGTGCATGTGTGTGTATAAATATATACATATACATTAATTTTAAGGAATTGGCTTATACAATTTTGGGGGCTGTCAAGTCCAAAATCTGTATGGCAGGCCGGAGACTGGCAATTCTGGGAACACTAAGTCTTGAATCTGAATTCCTAAGGGAAAACCAGCAGGCGGGAGATTTTGGTAAGAGATGATGTTGAAGCTTTAGTCCCAAATCCATGGAGGGGGCAGGGAGATTGGAAACCCAGGAAGGAGTGGAAGGTGCAGTCTTGAGGGAGAATTTCTTCTTCTTTAAACCTCAGTTTTTTGCTCCTAAGACAAAAAATCTGGTTGGATGAGGCCTTTTCATCATCGAGGTTCAACTCCTCTGCTTAATTAAAGTCAAGTGATTGTGGGTGGTGATCCAATCTACAAGACCCCTCCACTGCAGCATCTGGACCAGTGTCTGACCAACAATCTGTCCACCCTGACCTCGCCAGAATGGCCCATAAAATCAACCATGACACTAGTGTCCTTATCTGAAGGGGAAGGACAGCACTGAGCTCCAGAGCAGCAGGCCAGGTGAAGATGGAGGAGCAGAGATTGAAGTGAGATTGAATGCCAAGAACCGGCAAACATCAGGAGCCATTTAAGGAAAGAAAAGATCCCTCCCTAAAACGTTCAGAGGGAGAATGGTCATGCAAACATCTTGATAGAGATTTCTGGACTTCAGAACTGAAAAACAATAAATTTCTGTTGTTTCGAAACATCCAGTTTGGGGTATTTTGTTGCAGCAGCCTCAGAAAACTAAGAAAAAAGTTAATTTAGCCACCACTTACAATGTGGCCATGATTTCTAAGCCCATCGCCCCCATCTTTGATTTTTTGTCCTGCCCTCAATCTTTGATCTCTAGCCTCAAACCCCACCTTGGCCAGCAATCTTTTACATGAAAAGTTTGCTCTACTCTGTAAACTTTTACTGAGTAAAATAGTAAAATTTTATTTTTTTATTTTACCTGACAATAGTAAAAATACCTGCCACGTTCTTCATTGTCCAACAGGATGGAAATGAAATGACCACAGTGGACATGGGAGATAGACCCCACTGCTGCCCTGTCTCTGCTGTTCCAATGACACCCTGCAGGACAGGTCTTTCTTCTGTGCATTAGCTTGATGCGTGTGTGCCCTTGTGATCAGAGCATCATTTGGGAAGGAGACTGGGCTGCAGGTGGGTGTGACCGAGCTCAAGTCTCTGAACTTGCCATGATACCTGCTGCTGCTGCCACCCCACAATGCTGGCTTTGAAATGCTGTTAAGGCATTTTCAGGTGGGCTTAGACATTTCTTAGCTGACAGTGCCCCAGTGTAGTGCCTCTCCATTTACATGGCATGCCTTTCTAAAACACCAAAACTCATCGTGTTTCTCCCGTAAGTATACACTTCTGTGGTTCTATGATGAAAAATTCTACAATTATTTCAACCTGAACTATTTGGCTGCTGTTAATCTCACCAGTATTACCTCTTGCCATTTCCTTCCATTTACTCTGGGTTCTTCAAAGTTCCTGAACTCAACCTTGCAGGACATTTCCTACCTCTGAGCGTCCCACAGACTCTTTTGTCTGCCAAGAACGTGGTCCCAAACATTACTCCAGGCCTGGTTCAAATATTCCTTCCTTTTGGAAGCCTATCGTGCCGCTCATAAATATTTCTGTTTTTTTTTCATTTTCCAGACACAAACAAGACTTTCCTAACCTCCCACATGACTTGCTTTGGCCAATTCATGTGAGAAAAAAGCACATTATGTCAGCTCCACACAGCTCTCTGTGCTCTGCCTCTCTGGCTAAGCCAACAGAAGGGGCCTGTGTTCCAGATGGTGGAGCTGAGGGCGGCAGCTGCTGCCCAGCCTTGGACATTGCGTCACCATGTGTGACCATGTGTGACTGTCACCCAGGTGCTTCCACGGGACTCACAGCCAAGTCTGTCCATGGGGAAATCACCCTTGCAGGGTGAACCCCAGAATTCAGAGTTGGTTGCTTCCATAGGGTGAGCTAGCCCATCCTGACTGAGAACGCCCGTCTAGCTCTTCTGGAATGTTTTACCTGCGTTTTGTTAGCATCTGTTTTAGCAAATACCACATTATAATATTATTCAATTCTCTACACACCTATTTCCCTCACGAGGCTGTGGTTTCCACAAGGAGGTGGGTCACATCTTACTATTCTCCATAACCCCAGCACTGAACACAATCTCTGGAATATGGACACTCAGTGGATTTTTATTAAGGCCTGGGTTCCAGCCCTGTCTTTACTGAGCAGTCGTCTAATAAGCGGGTGCTTTCAGCTTCCTCTTGTGAACATGTGGGTGAGAGTGACATGTACACCCCTGAAGGACAAGTGAGTTAACCAGAGTGAGAAACTTTGATAGTCAAAAGGGAAGGAAATAATTCATCATTATTTTTACGAGTGAAGGCCAGAAATGTCAGGGAACCAGCAGCAGAACTGATTGTGTCTGTAGAACGCGTTGGCATTCCTATGCTTTATGTGAAAATTCTCAATTTTTTTCTTCCTTTGTTTTGAAAAACTTTTGAAAATCACTGTGGATGAAAGAGAACATGAGGGATGGGATAGAGATTCTTCCCAGGCCCCAGAGCTCTCTGTCGTATTCTCACCGCTTCTCACTTCTAATTCTCTGTGACACTCCAAAAGTGACCTTCCCACTCAGGAGGCAATTCCAGCTGACTCTAGTGGAGGTTCCCCTCTCGGGAGGTGGGTCCAGCCCATCACAGGGGTCTGTTCTAGACCCCCACTAGGGAGGTGGGTCTGCCCCTCTGTAGGGGACCGTGGACGCCTCTCACCCCCAGCACTCAGTTCCCCTGGGCTTGCCCGGTGAGCCTCACGGCGGCCCCCCATGCGCTGCCTGACGCCTTCTCATACAGGATTGTGCCCAGCCTACATGAAGCACAGGCTGGAAGCTGGCGCGGATGCCCTTGGCAACTGCCCCGACCAGTGATGGGGAGGCAGTGGTGGGCAAACAGCCCCCATGGCCCTGGGGAGGGAGAACTCCAAGTCAAGTTTACAACGTGGCCTGCTCCCTGCTGCCCACAGCTGCAGCTGCCCATGACTGCTGCACTGGCCTCTGCCCTGCAATGGTTTCCTCGCCCCTGCCCCTGCTTCCTGGGACCACCTCACGCGAACTATTTTACTTGGACCCTTGGCTCTAGAAACCCAGCCGAAGAGATAGTCCATCCCCAGAGTGTTTCTTAGGTTTTAATCACTTATTATCTCCTTTGACCCTAATCCCCTAAAGGAAATAAAATAAAATAAACATGGCTAGTGCTTCCTGAACAAATAGACATTCCTCAATCAATAAAGAGTATTTGGTGGGGTCGCTGATAAATCAAAGAGCTGGGTGCTGACCATCCATGGAGCGCAGCCTCTCCTGGCACCCACCCTTGCTCCCTGAGGCTGTGGGGTCCTTACAGAGACCCCCACCCCGGCAGGGCTGGGGTCCCATGACACTGCCAGAGCTTGAGAAGTCACATGAGGTTCGCCACAAATGGCGGGGGCTCTGCAGCCTCGTCTGTCTGTCTGTCCGGGCTTCAGGGCGAGTTCTCATCCCTGGGAGGATGCACCAGCCAGGCCTGTGCGTCTGCCGGAACGCGGAGACGCGGAGGAAGACGAGGAGGCTGCCTTGCTCAGCGTGCTCGCAGACGGGCAGTCGCTCCTCAGACCTTGTTACGTTTTGATTTCTAGCTTCTTCCCAGATACTCTTCTTCATGTTTTAGAGAATAATTTAATACAGCTTTCACTGTGGCTTGGATATCCTCGGTGGATGTGAGAGTGAAAGCTTGCCTCCTTACCAGCAAAAGAGGCCCCAGAGAAATAAATAGATGACACCACAGACATGATTTAGCACGGGACGGTGGCAAGGGCAGGGAAAGCACCAGAGGTGTCTTAGAAATGCAAAGAGCTGTGCTTGGTTCAACAAGTGGAATACATTCCTTTTCTCCCATAAAATCTCTCAAGTTATAATAAAAGCTAATTATTAATAATAAAGGAGCTTGGAGAGATGGGCTGAGAGAGGAGATATGTGCAAAGTGGACTGAGATTTAGTGAGAGTAACCAGGCCATTTTGGCCACCTGCGTCCCCAGACAGCCTGTGGAGAGAGGCCTTCTCAGCCTCCACAGCAGAGTGAGGGGCCAGCACCCAGGGCAGCCTTCCAGGGGTCCCCGCTAAATTAAAAATAGGTCTGAGATCATTATCAGTTTATACCAACCCGAAAATAGAAGGGAGCCTGTGCTGGTTTAAAAGTACTATTATGCCAAACTGCCTTCCACAGCGGTTGCACCATTTGACATTCCCACCAATAGTGGATAAGTGTGCCTCTTTCTCCACATCCTCTCCAGCACTTGTCATTTTCTGTTTTGTTGATAATGGCCATTCTGTTGGGTGTGAAATGATATCTCATTGTGGTTTTGATTTGCATTTCTCTAATGGCCAGTTTGGCAGTTCCTCAAAAAGCTGAATATAGAATTGCCATATGACCCAGCAATACCATTGCTAGGTATCTACTCAGAGGACATAAAGGCAAAGACACAAACGGACATTTGCACACCAATGTTTATAGCAGCATTATTTACAATTGCAAGGAGATGGAAACAGCCAAAATGTCCATCAACAGACGAGTGGCTAAACAAACTGTGGTATATACATAC
>PVIY010054956.1:0-13977 GCA_004026745.1 Myrmecophaga tridactyla
ATGATGAGGGATTGAAAGCCTTCTCCCTAAGATTGAGAATGAGACAAAGATGCCCACTGTCACCACTGTTATTCAACATTGTACAGGAAGTCCTAGCTGGAGTGATTAGACAGGAGAACGAAGTAAAAGGCATTTGTATAGGAAAGGAAGAAGTAAAACTTTCATTAATTTCAGATGACATGATCCTATTTGGAAAATCCTGAGACATCTATGACAAAGCTGCTTGGGCTGATAAATAAATTGAGCAAAACAGTGGGATAGAAGATTAATGTACAGAAATCAGTAATGTTTCTATACATAAATAATGACCTAACTAAGGAGACAATTAAGGAAAAATTCCATATAAAATACTACCTGAAAGAATCAAGTATCTAGGAATAAATTTAACCAGGAATGTAAAGGACCTGTACACAAAAAACTATAAAGCATTGCTAAAAGAAATCAAAAGAAGATCTAAATAGTTGGAAAGACAGTCTATGTTCATGGATAGGAAGCTCACCCAAGCCTTGTGTGCTGGTTTGAAAGGATGTATGTCCCCTAGAAAAGCCGTGTTTTAATCTAAATGCCATTTTGTAAAGAAAGAATAATCCCTATTCAATACTGTATGTTTGAATCTGTAATTAGATCATCTCCCTGGAGATGTAACCCAATCAAAAGTGGTTGTTAAGCTGGATTGGGGGAAATGTGTCTCCACCCTTTTGGGTGGGTCTTGATTAGTTTCTGGAGCCTATGAAAGAGGGAACATTTTGGAGAATGAAAGAGATTCTGAGAGAGCAGAGCAGAAAGACATAACCACGAGACACAGAGTTCACCAGCCAGTGACCTCTGGGAATGAAGAAGGAAAATGCTTCCCAGGAAGCTTCATGAAATAGGAAGCCAGGAGAAGAAGCTAGCAGATGACACCATGTTCTCCATGTGTCCTTCCAGATGAGAGAGGAATCCTGACTGTGTTCACCATGTGCCTTTCCAGATGAGAGAGAAACTGTGACTGTGTTTGCCATGTGCCTTCTCACTAGAGAGAAACCCTGAACTTCATCAGGCTTCTTGAACCAAGGTTATCTTTCCCTGGATGCCTGTGATTGGACAATTCTATAGACTCATTGTAATTGGGACATTTTCTCAGCCTTAGAACTGTAAACTAGTGACTTATTAAATCCCCCATTTTAAAAGCCATTCCATTTCTGGTATATTGCCTTCCAGCAACTAGCAAACTAGAACATCTTGGTATCCAGAATTTTTACTAAGGTTTCATTACATATACATGATTGATTGAATCACTGGCCATCTGATTGAATTCAATCTCCAGCCCTCCTCTGCTTCCCAGAAATTACAAAGAAATTGCCCTACCCCCACCCCCACCCCACACCCAGAACTGAAACAATGGTGGGACCTCTCATTGGAAATTCCTCTTTATACAGAAGGAAAGATGAAGTATAAATGACTGTGCCCAGTACACCATCTTGAACTTTCCTGAAAGTATTTTCTCTTTTTAATAGATAGCCTGTTGCCAGATAACATCTTCTCTGTACTGCAAACTATATTTCAGATGCGTACTTAACTTAAAACAACCTTATAATCAGTCTTTGATGCCACAGAGCAGCTCATGCATTCCTTGTTTGTTTTCTTGCAAAAATGCAAAGAACCTCAAAATCATATTCACACAATAATTTCTAACCAAATTACTTCAAGATTTTTTTATTAAAAAAAAATCCAGCCTAACAGCAAGAATTCCCCAGGGGATTAAAATAGTTTAACCCCAACTTTTAAATTTCTCAAGCATGACACATATTCTCAAATTATTTAGCCTCCATATTTCTCCTCAGTAAAATTAAGATAACTAAATTAGTGTCTATAAAATGGTTAGCTACTGCTCTGCTTTGAACTCCTAGAGGAAAGACAGTAAGTATAACTTACTATACAATTATTATCAATGACCATATTCCCCTTTCTAATTCAAAATTATCAAAAGCACAAAAACAAACATCAACTATTCAACTATTCCTTACCTAATCACTACTTTACATAACCTTGGGAGGAAAAACAAAGTTGGAAGAACAAAATGAACACTTTCCAAGAAACTTAAATTTACTTGAATTCTCTCTCTGGATACTCTAAAACCCAATTATAGGAAAAAGACTTAGTTCTAAAGCTAAGAAACTTTCTGGCTTCAATGTATGCAAAACATTCCCAAGATAGCTTTCATGGAAAAAGATAGCCTTTTTCCATGCTGTAAGACTTCACAAACATGATCACAGTTATAATCCCAACAATAATAAAAGCAAACACTGGGATCTTCCTATGTGCTAAATTTTTTACATATTTATTTTTCACAATATTACTCAATAAGGTGGGTACTGCCGTGATCCCCATTTCACAGCTGAGGAAACTGAAGCAAAGCAGTTGTACTTCAGAAAGTAAGCGGTAATGCCTAAAAAAATCTTTCTTCTATCAAGCACAAATATTAAGTACTTTTCAGATATGAAGGATCCCAAGGCTAATAAACCCGGGTCCAAACTATCAAACAATATGGGCACTAATTTGTGTGAATGCTGACAGAAGAACTTAAAGCTGGATTCTGTATCAGTTTGCTTTTCATTCTATGATGCTTTCTGTCTCCTGACCATGTTGCTGCCCCACTTTCAGGGACAGAAACTCAACGTAATATTAACTCATACAATAAACCAGATCCTTTCACAAGTAGTTGCTTTTATGTAACAGAGTTAAATCTTTAAATATCTTTATTAAACTTTTATGCCCTTTAGTCATCTAACAAGGAAAATATCTCATAATATGAACAAGCATAATAAATGCCATCAATAAAGTTGTAATTCTTTGTTTCTGTTTTTTAAAACTACCAAACATTACTTTTAATCGTAGTTATGGATATTAAAATAGAGAAAAGATATAAAAATCCTGTGAGCAATGGTAAAATGACAAAAAATGCTACAAAATTATAGCTAAACAGTGAAAAGATTTTTTAAGACTTAACTGGCTAACTGAATGTAAATGAATTTAGCCATTTTTTTTTTTTTTGGTTTTAAACATACAGCACACATGAATAATTTAATTCCTAGAAGCACAATTTTTTTTTGGTTTTAAACATACAGCACACATGAATAATTTAATTCCTAGAAGCACAATACTTACCTTCCAGACCAATGTGACATGGAATGATTTAACACAGAGTTAACTGCCATGAAGCCCGTTCAATTTTTTAAAAAAAACACTGCCATTAGATACCAGACCATCAGATTTAACGTTAACTGAAAGGCCATAAATGAAACAACCATGTTGTGCATTGCAACTGCTACCACATTTGAGGATTGTTTGTTGATCTCATCCATTTAAAGCTTAAATTGTTATGGGCAGTGCAAAGGTGGCTCAGTGGCAGAATTCTCGCCTGCCATACCAGAAACCTGAGTTCGATTCCCGGTGCCTGCCCATGCAAAAAAAATTCTAAATTGTTATTTTTGCTTAATGAATCATTTATACTCTAAAGACGTATAAAGAATAGTGTGCCAGTTTGAATCTGTGGTGTACCCCAGAAAAGCCATGTCCTTTAATCCTCATTCAATATTGCTGGGTAGGAGCTTTTTGATTGTTCCCATGGAGATGTGACACATCCAATTGCGGGTGGTAACTTTTGATCATATGGCTTCCATGGAGATTTGTCTCCAACCATTCAAGGTGGGGTTTCTTACTAGAGCCCTTTAAGAGGGAACCATTTTGGAAAGAGCCAAGAGAGCCCACGCAGCCAGAGACCTCTGGAGATGAAGATGGAAAATACCCCAGGGGAGCGTCATGAAACAAGAAGCCTGGAGAGCTAGCAGACTTTGTGAGAAACCCTGAAGTTCATCCGCCTTTGTGAAACAAGGTGTCTTTCCCTGGATGTCTTAGATTTGGACATTTTCTTAACCTTGCGCTAATTTGGGCATTTTCATGGCCTTAGAACTATAAACTTGCAACTTAATAAATTCCCCTTTTAAAAGGCCTTTCTGTTTCTGTTATATCACATTCCGGCAGCTTGCAAACTAGAACAAATAGTATCTTGTATTTACACATGTAGTTACCATTTCCTGTATTCTTCAATTTCTTGTGTAAATCTACATTTCCAATTGGCATCATTTTTCTGAAAACTGCCTATCAAACTTTCTTTAATATATCTTGCAATACAGATCCATGGGTGTTAAATTCTTTTAGCTTTCATACGTAGAGAAAGATTTTACTTATCCTTTGTTTTCTAAGATATTTTTCTGGGTACAGAATTCTAAGTTGATAGACCTGTTTGCTTTTCTTTCAGTTCGTCAAAGACGTTGCTTAACTGCCCTCTAGCTTCCATTGTTTCCAGAGAGAAATTTGCTATAGTCATAATCTTTGTTCCTCGGTTCAAATGTTTCTTCTTGGTTGCTTTTAAGATTTTTCTCTTGACCACTGGTTTTAAGTAATTTGATTATGATGTGATTAGTTTCCTTCATGTTTCTTATTCGGGGGAAATTTTCAGCCATTATTTATTTAAATATATTTTCCAGGTCTCCCTCTCTCGCCTCTCCTTCAGGGATTCATATTATGCCAATTCAAGTTGTCCCATTAGATTAGTGATATTCTGTTACTATTTTTTTCTCTCTGTTATTTTGGACAGTTGCTATATCTTCAAGATCATGAATCTTTTCCCTTGCAATGTCAAATCTGTCACTAATCACATCTTCTGTTATTTGTCATCACAGACATTATAATTTTAACCTCTAGAAGTTTGAGTCTTTGTTCTATCTTCTATGTCTCTGCTTAACATGGTCAATTGTTCCCTTGGCTTTTTGAGTATATGGAATACAGTAATAATTCTGCTTGGGTATCCCTGTCTACTAAAATTCTATCATAGGTACCATTTTTGAGTCAGTTTCAAATATTTTATTTTTCTCATAATTATGGGTCATATTTTCATTCTGCATTGTATGCCTGATAATTTGTTACTGGATGTCAGATACTGTGAATACTACCTTGTTGAATGATGGATATTTCTGTATTCTTATTTGTAGTCTTTAGATTTGTTTTGGGATGTAATCATTAGAACACAGTTTCATTCTTACGTGTCTTGCTTTTATGGCTTATCTTTTAGTTGGGGCCAGAAGAATGTTAATTCTGGAGCTACTTTTGCCCCACACTGAGGTAAAATCCTTCTAAGTGCTCTACTTAATGCCCCACGAATTATGAGGTTTGTCACTCTCTCTCTAGTGGGAAAAGCCATGTGAGCTCAGAGGACTTTTCCTTCTAATCCATTTGGGTAGTTCTTTTCCCAGGCTCAGGTATCTTCCTCATATACATGCACTGATCAGCACTCAGCTGAGTAACTCATTGGAACTTTTTACAGATCCCTATAACTCTCTCTGGGTAGCTCTTTCCTCTCAAATATAGCTTACCCTACCTCCTCAGACTTCAGCTATGTCTCTTCAATTCTAGGACACAAATGGATTCTGCCTCAGTTCTACATTCCTGTGCTATAGGCTGGATATGCTCACCAGGTAATAACCCACAGAAATCAGAGAAAACATCTCACTCATTTCCCATCCCTCAGGGATCACTGCCCTTTCTTACTTTATGTGCAAAAATGTCTTGAAAACTGTCGTTTCAGGTAAGGGGACAAATCAGTTTCCTGTTACTATAATATAGCTTGAATCAGAAGTCATCTTTAACTTTAAATATAGTAAACACATTTTTTTTTTCTTGCAGGGGCAGGCACCGGAAATCGAACCCAAGTCTCCGGCATGGCAGACAAGAACTCTGCCTGCTGAGCCACCGTGGCCCGCCCTAAGCACATTCATTTTTAAAACATTTTCTGACAAATCCAATACATGAAATCTCTGCAGGTCTGTTTCTGTTGTCAGTTGTTTCTGCTAATTCTTCCTCTTAGTGCCTTCTTTTCTTGAGTGCCTAATTATTATTTCTGAATGGGAGCTGCTCAGTGTTCTTATAAAAATTTTATGTGGGGAAGGATTTCCACTTCCGGGAAAATAGAGTACATATATTTTTCCTACTCCTCTCAGTAAAACTACAACTAAAGACTCTGTACATTATATATAAAACAAACACGAAAAGAATGAAAGGTGGAAAGAAGGCAGGCCATCTAGGGAATTTGGAAGCCAAGGAATGACATATTGGTGAGTTTCCGAGGCTTTTTTTTTTTTTTTTTTTTTGCCTCATATATCCAAATCTTAAAGCAAAAGAACCCAGTAACCTAAAACGCCAACAAGCAAAGACAAAAGTCTGTTCAGTCTTGCCAAAGGTCAAGAAAAGTGGCTGCCTATCAAATCAGGCAATTTTTAGACAATAACCATTTTACTTCAGCCAATTACCACAGGAAAAAAA
The DNA here is from genome assembly GCA_004026745.1 of Myrmecophaga tridactyla. Taxonomy (NCBI): domain Eukaryota; kingdom Metazoa; phylum Chordata; class Mammalia; order Pilosa; family Myrmecophagidae; genus Myrmecophaga; species Myrmecophaga tridactyla. The sequence continues at coordinate 6,361 of PVIY010054956.1, forward strand.
CTGTGGCACCAGGCCCACTCTCAAAGGTCAAGGAGGAAAACTAGACTTCCACACTGATGAGACTGTAACAAGGCATACTAACACCTCCAGGGGGCGCTGTCAGAGAAGAACAAGTAGAGAACCAGGACACTCATCCCCACCAGCTAGTAAGAAAGCCTAGCCGGCCCTGGGAGTGTCAACAGAGACAATATGGGAAGGCAAACTCCCACTTTCAGTGAACAGTGATGAAGAACCTCCTCCAACACAGGTGCCAATGAAGGCCAAATGCTTACCATTTGCAGTTGTACTTTTGCATTTTGAATTTACCTTTCTTTCTATCACTGCTTTCCTTTCTCTCTTATTTTTACTCTATTGTAAAATTCTGCTTCTTTAGATCCACTTTTATATTTATTTAATTTTATGACTTTAATCTTAATTTTTTATTAATATATTGTATTATCTTATCGTGCCAAACAAAAAGCAAATGAATATAAAAACAAGCTATGATAATAATCCATGCCCAAATAGAAACTATATACTCTTTTTTCCCTTAGTTTAACTGACCCTGTAGTGAGTCTTCAAGACATTTATAGCAGAGTCCCTACTAATTTCAAAGTTGAGCCTACAACCCTAAAATTCCTAGACTGAAAAATCAAATTATTTAAAAAGAAGCATAGGACAAAATTCTCCCAAAAGTAACAATAAATCTAGTGACAAGTTAACAACTAGAATGTTTTCTCATATGCCAAATCATTATGACATTTTACGAGAAAGTAGGTGATCTCAAAATCTATCTTCTCACCCTTTATCCATGCACACCTGTGCTGGTATGAGACTGTTGTGTACCCCAGAAAAGTCATGCTCTTTTTCCTAATCCAATCTTATGGGGTCAGACATATTGTTCAGGGGGGATTTTTGATTAAGTTGTTTCCATGGAGATGCGACCAACAGGTGGTATCCTTTGATTAGGTGGTTTCCAAAAAGATAAGTTTCCAACCATTCAAGGAGGGTCTTAATCCGCTTACTGGAGTCCTTTAAGAGGGAAGGGAACCATTTTGGAAAGAGTTCAGAATCAACAAAACAAAGACGTTTGGAGATGCAGAAAGAAGATGCTCCCAGGAAAGGTGTTTGAGACCAGAAGCCAAAGGACCAACAGATGACAGCCATATGCCTTCCCAGATCGGCCTTTCTCAGGGTATCTTTCTCTGGATGGCTTAGTTTGACATTTCCACGGCCTTAGAACTTAAACTTGTAACTTAATCAATTCCCTTTATAAAAGTTAACCCATTTCTGGTAAATTACATTTCTGGGAGCATTAATAAACTAAAACAACACCCAAAGAAATACACAAAATATTCACATACAGAGATGTCTATTATAGCATTGTTTGTGATAGAGAAGAACTGTAAGTAATCTGAACATCCACTGCTGGGAGAATGTAAAATGTAAAGCATAAAATGTTGTAAAATTAGATAGTAATGATCACACAACTCAGTGAATATACAAAAAAAACAGAATTATATGCTTTAAAAAAGGAATATAATGGTATGTGAATATAGCTCAACAAAGGAGCCATAAAACATATGTAGGGGCTGGATATTCCAGTGCATACACAGCAGTCAGAAGCAATGTACTGAACGTATATTAAGCAACAATGATAGGTCTCGAAAACATATCAACTTCAAAGTAAATACAATAATGTGGTCTTATCTTGAAAACACAGAATTAAGTCATTCAATAAAAGAAAATAAGAGATAGTCTTACTTATCCTAGTAATGAGAGTATTACCATGTACTCACAATACCTCACGTTCAAAAATAACAAATGAAATAGATTTAAATAAGATTCATAATCTCCACCCTATCTATCTTTGGTTTTTTGAGAAATACACAAACAGGACAAGGTAAATAGAAAGTTCTGCTTTGGAAAGGAAACAAAATGCAACTTCAGAGTTTACTTTTAAGTATTAACTGGTCTTAAATATATCAATAACACTCCTTAGAAGAAGTAACAAAAGGGATCTCTTTTAATATCAACTTGCTTCCATCTTAATGGCCACCAAATTGATTCACTTTCTTTCCAAATAAGGTTTTAGTAATGATTCTGAAGCACCAGTTAGCAAATATCCATCAGAATTACCTGGGAAATTTTAGGGAATGAGAAAAATAGGGGAACCAGGAGGAAACAGAGAAAGAGATTGATTCTTGGGCCTCAAAGAATTCAGATTTAGTAGATCTAGGGCTGGACCTGAGAATCTGTGTGTTGAAAAGCTACCCACATGTTTCTGCCACACAGTCAACTTTGTGAAACACTTCCTTAAATGCCGTCTTCTTACATTCTTTCCATCCAAATTCTGAACACAAAAGAGATTAAGAACAAAATTACAGAATCATTCAGGGCCTAGCTCTTCGGAGAAGAACCAGAATAAGGTATCTCTTTTTGTCATTACTATTAAGCCTCAGCTTATGTTTTGAGGATCATCTAGAAAATCCCTCATCTGATACATGTTCTTTAACACCATTTGACAAGTCTTGTTATTCCTGGTAGTAAGTGAGGTCAATAAACTGTGATCATACTTCTTGAGCTAATTATAGCAAGGATCAAGTAATGTTTATAAAATTCTTGTGAGAACTCTCTCTTTCTCAGAAAGTCAGTGCCATGATCAGGTTCATGTGTCAACCTGGCTAGGTGGTGGTGCCTGGTTGTCTGATCCGGCAGGCGCTGGCCTTTCTGCTGCTATAAGGATATTTCATGGACTTAGATCACATTGACTCCATCCACAGCTGATTGCATTTGTGATCAGCCAAGGGAGAGTCTTCTACAATGAGTAATGCTTAATCTAATCACTGGAAGGCTTTAAAGGAAGATTCGAAAGAAACAGTCACTTGTCTTCCTGCTTCAGCCAGCCAACCTCAACTGAGAGTTCACTGTGGACCTTCACCGGAGTTGCCAGCTTGCAGCCTGCCCTACAAACTTGGACCCTTACATCCCCATGGTTGCCCAGCCAGCCTCTCCTGAAAGTTCGTTGAGTACCTTCACTGGAGCTACCAGCTTGTGGCCAGCCCTACAGACCGTGGACTCTACATCCCCACGTGTAGAGTTACGTGAGACACTTTTATAAATTTTATATTTACAGATACCTCTTGCTGATTCTGTTTCTCTAGAGAATCCTAGCTAATAGTCAGGCTTGCTTGCTTATTTTTTAACGCATCTATAACTTAAAAAAAAAAAGTTGTGACTATCATAATAGAAACAGGCCTCAAATGATTTGAAAGAATGTAACTGAATGACACCATTAAAATTCAACCTCAAGGGAATTATCTAATGGCCTCTAATAATTCCCCTATTGGAGCATCTGTCATGCTCACAAGCTCAACTGTAGCTTCTGTAAAACTCCTACTCTAAGTCTACCTTTGTGACCACATAAGCCATGGCAACTTTGAGGAACCTATTCTCATTGGCAAATAATGTCATCTTCTGCAAAGTAAAAGTAAACACCCAGCATTGCTAAGAGAATATTATTATACTAGGAACTTAAATTTCTCAATGTGAACAAAAGAATCAAAGCAAGAACAGACAAAGGAATCTCATCCCTAATTCTGGTAATTCTGAGAAAACTTCCAAAGAAGGGATGATCTACTACTAGTTCAGGAACTAGGCTGAGGTCAGGTTTACTTACTCTTTTGTTAACCCTTCTATAAAAAATGGTCATTTGGTTGGCTTACAGGTCTTGGGAATTAAGGCTACTGAACGGAAAAAAAAAAAGAATAGGCATTGTATTCACCAAGTTAGAAAAGAAAAATCCTTCTCTCTCACCTTTGCTATTTTCAGTATTTGCTCCCAAGCTATATTAATTCCATAATTATTTGTTGAACATATATTATATGCTAAGCACTGTTTATGGGTACAGAGGATATGTCAAAGAACAAGCCAGACTCCTTGCCTTTAAGTAGTTTATATATTGTAAGGGAAGAAAGACAATTAACAAAAAGGAAGAAAATTTCAGTACTTTTAAGTACATTAAGATAAAATAAGACTATAATTTATAGAAGTGGGAGGAGCTGCTTTAACTAGGATAATAAGGAATTTCCTGAGAAGAGATAACACTGGGTTGAGAACTAAATAAGAACATAGTATAACGATACAGCTTTTACAATATGACTGTGTGACTGTGAAAACCTTGTATCTGATGCTTCTTTTATATAGGGTATGGACAGATGACTAAAAAATATGGATTAAAAAATAAACAAAAGAAAAGAAAAATCCGGACAAAAAGATTTCCAAGCGAAAAAAGATAAGCAGTAAAGCTAGAAGAAATAATATACTTGGAATACTCAACAAACACAAAGAAAGGAAGTGTAATGAAAAGAAAGAGTATAAGGATATGACGTCAAACCAAAGTGAGGTATTGGAATCTTATTTGGGTCACAGTGGGAAAGGAGGGTTTTTCTTAGTTTAAGCAGAGGAGTGACATGTGCTAACTTTGCATTTCTGATGACTCTGACTACTGTGGGGAAGACTGACCACAGAAAGACAAGAGTGCAAGATGCAAACAAGATAGGCAATTAAGATAGCGCGGGAAAAGACAAAGGTTTTAAGACAGTAGTGACCCACTGTAAAATCCAGAATATATTTTTGAGGCAGAATTAAGATTTTCTGGTGGATTAAACGAGGCGTTAAGAGAGTAAAATAACGGAACCATGCAGTGACCCTGGTGACCCTGGAAGGAGAGCTGAAATCATCTGCGGCAAAGGAGAAGCCAGGTGAGCAATTTGAGGGACAGTGTTCATAACGCTTTGTTGAATTTCATGCTTTCATTTCATTTATTTCAGGTTTGTTTGTTGCATTTCTCCAACTAGTTTACAATCCATTTTGTATTCCTTTTTTATGCTTATGTACCCAGCAGACCACTGTTATATGATAAACACTTGTTGAAATTTTGAAAATTGAGGTAACCTTACAAGAAAACATACAAATCAACATTTTCAAGTCTTCAGTTTGAAAAATCAAATATAGATGTTTTAATTAAAGAAATACATGTTCAACATTTAAAAACAAATGCTAGAGACAAGCCTACTAAATGTATATTTATAATTTCAAGTTGCATATACTGCTAAATGGTGGCATGAATGAAGTTGCAGCAAGCGATTATCAAAGGGACTTACACAGAAGGATTTCTAAATGTCTTATATTATCTTTCTTATAATTAAACTAAAGATAAATGAGGGCGGGCCACGGTGGCTCAGCAGGCAGAATTCTCGCCTGCCATGCTGGAGACCCAGGTTCAATTCCCGGTGCCTGCCCATGCAAAAAAGAAAAAAGAAAAAAGAAAAAGATAAATGAGTTAAACTTGACATCATGTTTTTTAACTATTTGTCAGCAACATGTGGTGGATTTTGAAAGACTGGACAACTTAGGTTATTGTCACAACCAACAATATAAATCCTTCCAGGTAAGATTTTAAAAAGGAAATCACGTGAAAAAATAGGAAATGCTATAAGAGGGCAACATGAGGGATCCTTGTGGTAACAGAAATGCTCTATATTGCTGGGGATTGAATCATATCCCCTCAAAAGGCACATTCAGTTTCTAAACCCTGGTCCTATGGGTATGATACGTCTGTAAATAGGACCTCAGAATGAGGATGAGCCTTTATTTCATATGGCTGAAGTTCCTATAAGCAAAGGATTTTGGACACAGAGAGAGGAAATAGGAGAAGCAAAAAACTGAAAGTCAATGGAATCCAGGAGAGAAAAGAGAAAATGCCATCATGTGTACTGTCATATATGTCAGTTTGAAAGGATTTAAGCACCCTAGAAAAGCCATGTTTTAATCCTAATCAATCTTTTGGGAGCAACCATTTCTTTTAATCCCTATTCACCACCATACGGTGGAGACTTGATGAGATTATCTCCATGGAGATGTGGCTCACACAATTGTGGGTGAACAGAGGGAGGTGTGAGTCCATCCATTCCAGGTGGGTCTTGATTAGTTTACCGGAATCCTTCAAAATAGGAAGCATTTTGGAGAGAGTCCCCTTTTTAGAATGACCAGAGAGCCACAAAGCAGAGAGCCCACGCCTGCTAGAGACCTGTGGAGATGAAAAAGGAAAACACCCCCAGAAGTGCGTTGTGGTATGGGAAGCCTGGAGGGAAGGCTAACAGACATCGTATGTTTGCCATGTGCCATTCCAGTTGACAGAGAAACCCTAAACTTCATCAGCCCTTCTTGAGTGAAGGTAACTTCTTGTTGGCGCCTTAATTTGGACCTTTTTATAGAGTTGCTTTAATTGGGACATTTTCTTGACCTTAGAATTGTAAACTTGCAACTCAATAAATTTCCCCTTTTAAAAGCCATTCTGTTTCTGGTATATTGCATTCTGGCAGCTAGCAAACTAAAACAACATGTCACAGAGAAGTCAATGAACCCCAAAGATTGCCAGCCAGCCAGAAGACAATGGCCTCAGGAGGAAGTAAGCCTTCTACCCTCTGAAACCATGAGCCAAAAAATTCCTGTTGTTAAGCTAACCCACTGTAAGAAGGCAGGAAACTAAAACATGTATTTAGACTACATCAATCCTAAGAGCCTGGCAATGATATAGTATCATGGTTTTACAAGACGTTACCACTGGGTAAAGACTACAAGGGATCTCTCCGGAATATTTCTTACAACTGCATGTGAATTTAAATTCAAAATAAAAAGTTTAACCACAAAAAACATACAATATTCTAAGTGTACTCTCCAACACTGATTATATCAAAAAAGTCAAAGATCCCCACTCAAGGAATTTATTATCTAAACCAGATAATACACCTATTTTTTGGAAGTTTAGTTAGATAGAACTCAAAATAAGTGTCTAAATATATACAATATTTGCTTATTAAAGTATATACTATGTGGTAGTATAGAAAAGCATGTATATGGCTGAAAAAAATACACTAGCACTCAAATTCCTTTTAACATTCAAGAGTAAAATATTAAAGTCTTTAAAAACTAAGCAAAGAGTTTTGGTAATGGATGGTGGAGATGGTAGCACAACATTATAAATGTAATTCATGCCATTTATTGTACACTTAAAAATAGTTAAATTGGCAAATGTGATGTTATATGATATCACAATTAAAAAAAACAGTACTAGAACAATAATACCATTAAAAATTCAAAACATTTTGTTACATATTAAGGTAATATGTAACCAATATTTATCAACTGCTTTGAATTTTTTTTTTGCTGTAGCATTTATGACTTCATAACCTAAGTTTATGGTTAAAAGTAGATGATTTTCCCCCATCCAAGACCATTTCTGCCAATCCTAAAAAATTCCTAGGGCATTGTGTTAGTTAGATTCAGTTGTCAACTTGGCCAGGTGAGCATACCTAGACTTGCTGCTGCGAACATAAGCCAATGGTAGGTGAACCTCATCTGTTGCTGATTTACATCTGCAGTCGGCTAGGAGGCGTGTCTGCTGCAATGAGTGACCTTTGACTTAATTGGCTGGTGCTTAAATGAGAGAATGCAATGTAGCACAGTCTAAGCAGCTTGGCATTCCTCATCTCAGCACTAGTAGCTCAGCCCAGGTCTTTGGAGATGGAGAAAGAAATCACCCCGGGGAAAGTTGTTGGAACCCAGGGGCCTGGA
>PVIY010054957.1:0-13979 GCA_004026745.1 Myrmecophaga tridactyla
TTTTTTTTTTTTCATCTTTTCTACTGTGCCTTTCATTCCCATAAGTTCTATGATTTGTTTTTTCAGACTTTTGATTTCTTCTTTATGTTCATCCCTTGCCTTTTTTATATCCTCCCTCAATTCATTGATATGATTTTTGATGAAATTTTCCATGTCTCCTCAAACATCCTGAAATAATTGTTTCAACTCCTGTATCTCATTTGAATTGTTGGTTTGTTCCTTCGACTGGGACATATCTTCAATATTCTTAGTATGATTCACTATTTTTTGCTGGTGTCTAGGCATTTAATTTCCTTGATTAGTTTATTCTGGAGATTGTTTTCACTTTTTTACCTAGGATTTTCTTGCTGGATGACTTTGTTGCCTATCTGTTCTTTGACATTCAATTCAGCTTATTGTAGTCGTCTAGCATCGGTTTTGTTTAACAGATCAGAATTTTTCAGTTTTTGTTTCTTGCTCTGCCTGTATAGTACCTTTTTTTTTCCTTTAGGAGTATCTACTTAGGTTTTATAGACCCCAATCAGATTTTTCCAGAGCAGACTGGCCTCTTTTTAGGAGGAAAGAGTCACCTGCATCAGTCTTCCCTTTGGGTAAGACCCAGCGGGTTGACAGACTTTCTTATGAAGCCTCTAGACTCTGTGTTTTTCCTATCCTGCCCAGTATGGGGCACTTGTCTGCCTGTGGGTTCCACCAGCATAAAGTGATGCAGTACCTTTAACTTCAGCAGACTTTCCCTGCTGGGGACATGGTTGAGACAGAGGAGAGGTTGTAGGCTGGCTTTAAAAGCTTCAGTTTTAGACCCTGGGGTCTGAATTCCTTGAGGGAGGGATTCCACTTGAGCTGGGTCCCACCCCTGTCCTGGGGAAAGCATAGACTCCAGGGAATCACTTCCTTTCACCTGACCAGCCTCTTTGTCTCTCAGACAAGCTAAATTCTGCCCTTGCCTGTGGCAGTTGGAGCCTGAGAAGCCTTGCAGTTGTATCCAAAGTTAAGCCATAGAAACACAGCCACAAAAAAAAAAAATCCTTTTCAGAGCAGGACCCCCATTCCTCAGGTTTGCCAATCAGGAGCTTAAGTTGGTATGGTGCTCTGTGTCTCTCCAGGTCCCCTGTGTCCCCTCCTTTCCTTCAGAGCCCAGACGCTTTCAAGCATTTTGTTCTGTCCAATTTAAAAAAACCTGTTGTTGTTGTTGTTTTTCTTTTTCCATCAGCCCGGCCCTCTTCTGTGCTGGGGCAAAAACACAGCAACCTCAGCTTCTACTCAAGGTTCAGCTGAGCTGGGGGTCTATCTTTAGTAGTCAGAATTTATTAATTAATTCCACAATTGAAGCTTGGTTGAGCTTAGCCCCTTGCTGCTAGTAAAGTCTCTTTTCCCCTCTGGGAAGCAGCCTGTTGGGGAGGGGCACCAGCCTCGGCAGCTTGGGGTACTCATGGTTCTGGGTGGGATTGCAACCAGTCCAGCTTGTCCAGACTGGTGTATGCTGTGTGTCCAGTCACTGATGTGGCCCCAGCCATTGTTCTGTAGTGTTCTTGGCTATTTACTAGCTGCTCTGCAGGATGAACTAAATTCCACACCTCAGTAAGCACCATCTTGGGCCTCCCTCATCACAGAGTATGTTGAGCAGATAATTAAAAAGTATTGGCAGGGCGGCTGCCGTGGCTCAGCAGGCAGAGCTCCGACCTGCCGTGCTGGAGGTCTGGAGTTCGATCCCTGGTGCCTCCTGCCCATATGCAAAATTTAAAAAAAAAAAACCTATTAGAAAAAGTATTGGCAAAGTCCCTTGAGAGATTAGAGGAAAAAATATGGAATAATTAAGCTTTAGCAATGGGGAAATTGCTGATACTATCTCAAACATTAAGGACTCCAAAGTCAATAGACCACACCCTTGATCTTGAGGCTTGCTCTCATGAAGCTTATTTCTGTAGCAGAGTTGCTAAGTTACCTGTAGTTATGCCTAAGAGTTACTTCCAGAGGACCTCTTCTTGTGCTCAAATGTGGCCTCTCTATCTCTAAGCCCAACCGTGCAAGTAAAATCATTAACCTCCTCCCTACATGGGACATGACATCCAGGGGTGAAAGTATACTTGACAATGTGGGACATGATTCCCAGGAATAAACCTGGCCCTGGCACCATGGGACCAACAACTTCCTGACCAAAAGGGGGAAAAGAAATGTAATAAAATAAGATATCAGTGTTCTAAGAGTTCTCCTGGAGTTGAGAGGCTATTCTGGAGGCTACTCTTGCACTAGATTCAGCTAGATATTGCTAATTATTATGGTTTGCTAAACCCTGAACAAAACCATTCTTGCCAACCCTAAAGAACACTAGGGCTCTATCTGAGATTCTACAAATGTTTCATGCACTAAGATTACTTTCCAGAAACTTACAACCTCCAGATGGGTTCCTAGGCCAGATAATTCCTGAAATCCAGAGGGGCCAGCCTCTCCAAGAACATCAACTAGTTCCACCCACCTATCCTATATTATTGCCACCCCTTTCCAACTTAAAAAAAATAGAATTGGCATAGCCCAAATATTTCTAAATATTGGGAGAAGTATCAAAGAAGAAGGAGGAGTTATAGTAGAGAAGATAGGATTTAACAAAAGAGTATGAGTGCTGAATCATTATATTGATATTTCTTTTAGTCTCCAGGGTCTTTGAGCAGCAAGAAGAAAGACCTAAAATTGTGGAACTGTAATCCATACCAAACTCTGAAATTTGTCCTATAACTACTTGTCACAATGAACTTTGAAATTTATTGCTTTATTGTATATGTTATATTTCACAATAAAAAATGTTTTAAAAAAATACTTTATTTCTCATTGTGATAATGTTACCAGAGCTCCACAGACACCAGAGCCGAGCTCTGCTCCAGGTTCAGAGTCTCACTGCAAGAAAGAACTCAAGGACAAGAAAGCAAGTAGCAGTAAGTTGTGAAGTTTATTGACAGGTTTATTGAGAAATTAGCGGGGACATGCTCAAATGAGAAATATGCTCCAAGTGTCTTATAGGGAGGTTTTGCTAACAGTGATTTTCCATTTCAACCTTTGAATGCCAGGTGTTTTCTTTGTTTCAAGGAAAGATAACTATCAGTACTTGTGATTTCCTGTCACATACTAAAAGTTTGTTCTGGACATGTAGTTCGGCAATCTTTATGATGCAAGGCTTTCTGTTATTAACTAAGAGTTTGTTTTTGGGTGCATGGTTGTACAAGCGTTATGTTTGGGGGGCTTAGGGAAAGCTTTTGTTTGGTGGTTTGCAATTGTGCATTAACTTCTTAGTTAACCCAAAAAGTTGGATAGGAAACCAGGGACCACAGCCTTGATGCCCTATTCTTGCCTGCCTCAGTTCCCCCCTGACAGAGTTAGACACCCTAATCTTAAGGGGAGTCTGAGTGGTGAAGGTCAGACTTCTGGAACTTCTTCTTACTGTTTTAAAGGTGGTAGTCCCTGCCTGCCAGGGTGTAAAACTCTTTCTCTAATCTAGTAAGGGTGAGGGTAGATGAGTCCTGGTCCAGAATAGCTTGATATTCATGGGTGAGCACAATGCTTGCAGCCCGTTGGAAACAAATTTAGCAAGCAGGTTAAATATATATGGGCCAAACATAAGATTGAGAAGAAAAGGAATTATGTAAAGCATGCAACTGGGTGAATGAACTTTGAAGACATTATGTTCAATGAAATGTCAGAAACAAAAAGGCAAATATTATCATTGCCCACTCAAATGGATTAACTGTAATATACAAACAGGAGAATAGAAATTGAGAGCATAGTTTATCAGGTTAAGGCCTATTGTTAAGGTTCCTAGGTTGTAAGCTCTTATAGCAGTCACTCTATTCCAGAGTTGTGTTATTTCTAAATTCTGAGATACTGAGCTACTTGTGTATAACTTGCTCCTTCCCTGGAACTTAGGGTATTTGTGTGACACCTGAGACACAGAGTTAGAGCCCTGAAGCTATGAAACCAAGCATTATCGCATACAGCAACTGTTTAGATGCTGAAAAAGCAAACAGACCTCAACTAGAAATATGAATGAAGCTGACATGGATAGGACAAAGGTAAATCAGAATACAGGGGAAAGAATGATATCATCCATAATTTAAAACTTCAACTTCTGTGTGAGACAAAAGGGAGAGTTGTTTATTTGGTGAAAAATGTATATTTTGTGTAGTGCATTTCCTAATTTAACTTGTATGGTCAGTTTATTCAAATGCCACAATTACATGGAATCAGAAAAGGGAGTGAAATCTTGTTGGTTTGTATAGGTCAATGTAATGCCCCAATACATCCCAGAGTAATTTGGGCAGAAAATAAAAAAGTATTTGCAAAGTCCCCTGGAAGGAGTGGGGAGAAAGGTGGAAATATTAAACTTCCCCAACTGGGGAATTCCTGATATTCTTGCAAATATCAGGGACGACCAATTGAATAGACTGAGCCCAAAAACCTGGGGCTCATCCCTTTGAACTTTATTCCTGCAAAGCAGGAGCTAAGCCTAATTAAAATTAGGCCTAATTCTCACCCCCAGAAAACCTCTTTTGTTATTCAGATGTGGCTTCTCTCTCTAAACCGATTCAGCAGGTGAAATCACTGCCCTCCCCCCTACATGGGACATGACTCCAAGTGGTGTAAATCTCCCTTGAAACATGAGACAGGACTCCCAAGGATGAGCTGGGACCCAGCATCATGGGATTGAGAAGGTCTTCTTGACCAAAAGGAGGAAGAGAGAAATGTGACAAAATAAAGTTTCAGCGGCTGAGAAATTTCAGAGTTGAGAGGTTATTCTTATGCATTATATAGATATCCTTTTTTAGTTTATGGTATATTGGAGTAGCTAGAGGGAAGTACCTGAAACCATTGAACTTGTATTACAGTAGCATTGATTCTTGAAGATGTGTGTATAACTATACAGCTTTTACAATGTGACCATGTGATGGTGAAAACCTTGTGGCTGATGCTCCCTCTATTCTGGGGATGGACAGATGAGTAAAAAAATAGGGACAAAAAAACAAATAATGGGGGGATAAGGGGTAAAAAATTTGGGTAGATTACTTCCAGGAAGATGGCCAAATAGAGTAGCTCAAAATTAGCCCTGCTCCACGGAAAAGTTAGAGAAGGGAAAGGAGGGTAACAGGGGTGGCCATTCAGAAGTGCGGCTAACCTGGGAGAGCCTTCTGCATCACATGGGGTGGCCCTAGTTGCAGAGGCTGAGGAACTGAGAGACAGAAAGCTGGAGCCTGGGGCGGAGGCGTGGAGCCCGCAGGAGTGCACAGACAGGAGCCAGGGACTAGGAAGTAAGTCAGGCCACATTCCTTGGGTGCGCTACCCTCACCAGCACAATCCTGTGACCAATGACTCACCCCACACCCCACGCTCCTGAACTCCACCACCTGCTCCCATTCCCTATACTCCAGGTGCCCCCACTCCACCAGCCCCCAGTGCACATACCTGCCATACCCCCACCCCAAGTGCAGCCCAACTCACCTCTCCTGCACCACTCCTGTGCACTACCTCTCCCTGTTTCCTGCAGGCTGTTTGCCAGCACATAAAGGCTGCGGGCACTAACCTCCATACCCAGGCTACCCCTGCACCCCGACCCATAGTGTTGCACAGCCTCAGCCCACCCCACCCCCTGAGCTGTGAACATTAGTTTACAGCACTCCTAGGCTCAACATGTGCACAGGCTCCGAATCATGTCATTCAGCTCTGGGAAGTGTACCTTATAGCATCCTAGAACTGTGCATGTACGCAACCCTCAGCCACACTTCCCAGCTCTGAGAAAGTGCTGACCTGTACAGCCAGGTCACATCTGACCCAACCCATGAAGGCATAACACTGACCTGCTACCACAGCTCTATGCATACGCACAAAGGGTCCCATGATTTAGACCAGCACACACCAGGATTATGCCCTCCAGACTGGTGCACCCATACAGTTACATCCTCCCTGGCCACTGGGCACCCACATTCACAAGCATCAGCATAATATCCCCAGTCAATCTGCGCCTATACCTGCCCTGAAACAAATCACTGCACTGAGTGCCCCACCCCATACCGTGCTCTCTGCTGTACAACAATCCTGCAAACACAAGACCTCAGACTACTGAAAGAAATCAACTTCCAAAGTAAATCGATCAAGATATTTACATGCCACGAAGACAGCAGAAGATCATTAAGCATATCACATGCAAACAGATATAGCCCTGCCTAGTGACCAAATTAAAATACCAGAGGAGACACAGATGTTGGAACAACTAATCATAGATGTTCATACAACTCTACTTAATAAAATAAGTGGGATAGCAAATGACATGAAGGTGATCAAGAAGACAGTAGACAAGCATAAAGAAGAATTTGAAAGAATAAATAGAAAAAAATAGCTGATATCACAGAGATTAAAGACTCTGCTGACCAAATAAAAAGAATACTAGAGGCACAATACACCAGATTTGAAGAGACAGAAAAAAGAAAAAGTGATATAGAGGACAGGATAACTGACTTCAAAGACTCAAAACAGGAAATGGCAAAAAAAGATGTAAAAAATTGAATTGGATCTCAGGAAAATGATAGACAAAACAAAGCCCACAAATATAAGAATCATTGGTGTCCCAGAAGGAGAAGAGAGGAGTAGAGGGCTAGGAAGAGTAGTTGAGGATATAATGTGGGAAAACTTCCCAACCCTCATAAAGGGCATAAATATACAAGTCAATGAAGCCCAACGAACTCCAAACAGAATAAATCCAAATAGGCCTTCCCCAACACATACTAATCAATCTGTCAAACATTGAAGAGAAGCAGAAAATCTTGAAAGTGGCCAGAGAAAAACAATCTACTGCATACCTGGGAAACCAAATAAGACTGACTGCAGATTACTCAACTAACACCCTGGAGGCAAGAAGGCAGTGGTATGATATATTCAAGATCCTGAAAGAGAAAGACTTACGGTCAAGTATTCTCTACCCAGCCAAATCTCCTATATTAATATAGGAGATTAAAGTTTTCACAGATGAAGGATTTGTCAACAAGAGACCGGCCCTACAAGAAATACTAAAAGGAGTTCTGCCAGCTGAGAAAAAAAGACAAAAGAGGGAGTGTTCTAGTTTGCTAGCTGCCAGAATGCAATATACCAGAAACAGAATGGCTTTTAAAAAGGGGAATTTAATATGTTGCTAATTTACAGTTCTAAGGTCGAGAAAATGTCCCAATTACAACAAATCTATAGAAATGTCCAATCAAAGGCATCCAGGGAATGATACCTTGGTTCAAGAAGGCTGATGAAGTTCAGGGTTTCTCTCTCAAGTGGAAGGGCACATGGGGAACACAGAGTTTCTCTCTCATCTGGAAAGGCACACGGTGAACATGGTCAGGGTTCCTCTCTCAGCTGGAAGGGCACAGGCTGAACACGGTGTCCTCTGCTAGCTTCCTCTCCTGGCCTCCTGTTTCATGAAGCTCCCCAGGAGGCATTTTCCTTCATCTCCAAAGGTCACTAGCTGGTGGACTCTGCCTCTCATGACTATGTCATTCTGCTCTGCTCTCTCTGAATCTCTCTCATTTTCCAAGATGTTTCCTCTATTATAGGACTCCAGAAACTAATCAAGATCCACCCAAATGGGTGGAGACACACCTCCAGCTAATCCATCTTAACAACTCTTGATTAAATCACATCTCCAGGGAGATGATCTAATTACAGTTCCAAGCATACAATAATGAATAGGGATTAGAAGAAATGCTGCCTCTACGAAATGGGATTAGGATTAAAACATGGCTTTTCTATGGTACATACATACTTTCCAACCAGCACAGGGAAGTCTGGAGGAGGGCACAGAATTGAAGAGTACCACTAAGGGTAATTTAAAGAATAAAAAGAGAAAGAGGAAAAAGAATATATGGATCTGACAAACAAAATAAAAAAGATAAAATGGTGGATTCGATCAATGGCTTTTCAGTAATAACTCTGAATGTTAACAGTCTAAACTTACCAATTAAAAGATACAGATTGCAAAGGATAGGTCAAGCCTACTTAAAATTAGGCCTAAGAGTTACCCCCCAAGAGAACCTCTTTTGTTGCTCAGATGTAGCCTCTCTCTCCAGCCAACACAACAAGCAAACTCACCTCCCTCCCCCTGTCTATGTGGGACATGACTCCCAGGGGTATGGACCTTCCCGGCAACGTGGGACAGAAATCCTAGAATGAGCTGAGACTCAGCATCAAGGAATTGAGAAAAACCCTAGGACAGACACAAGGTTTTCACAACCACACAGTCACATTGTGAAATCTATATCATTATTTAATCATCATCAAGAAACATGGCTACTGGAACACAGCTCTACATTTTCAGGCAGTTCTCTCCAGCCTCTCCATTAGATCTTGAATAACAGGGTAATATCTACCTAAAGGGGGAAGAGTGAAATGAGACAAAGTGTCAATGGCTGAGAGATTCCAAGCAGAGTCGAGAGGTTATCCTGGAGGTTATTCTTACACATTAAGTAGATATCACTTTTTTATTCAAGGTGTAATGGAGAGGCTGGAGGGAACTGCCTGAAAATGTAGAGCTGTGTTCCAGTAGCCATGTTTCTTGATGATGATTAAATAATGATATAGCTTTCACAATGTGACTGTGTGATTGTGAAAACCTTGTGTCTAATGCTCCTTTTATCTACTTTGTCAACAGATGAGTAGAATGTATGGAATAAAAATAAATAATAGGGGGAATCAATGTAGATAAATTTAGTTTGAAATGCTAGTGATCACTGAAAGGGAGGGGTAAGGGTTATGGTACATATAAATTTTTTTTCTGTTTTCATTTTATTTCTTTTTCTGAATAGATGCAAATGTTCCAAGAAATGATCATGATGATGAATATGCAACTATGTGATGATATTGTGAATTACTGATTATATATGTAGAATGGAATGATCAAAATAGGAATGTTTGTTTGGTGTTTTTTGGTATTTAAAAAATAAAATAAAATAAAAAATAAACAAAATACCACCTGTCTACGTGGGACATGTCTCCCAGGGGTATGGACCTTCCTGGCAACGTGGGACAGAAATCCTAGAATGAGCTGAGACTCAGCATCAAGAGATTGAGAAAAACCCTAGAATGAACTGAGACTCAACATCAAGGGATTAAAAAAACCATCTTGATCAAAAGGGGGAAGAGTGAAATGAGACAAAATGTCAATGGCTGAGAGATTCCAAACAGAGTCGAGAGGTTATCCTGGAGGTTATTCTTGCACATTAAGTAGATATCACCTTGTTATTCAAGATGTAATGGAGAAGCTGGAGGGAACTGCCTGAAAATGTAGCGCTGTGTTCCATTAGCCATGTTTCTTGATGATGATTAAATAATGATATAGATTTCACAATGTGACTGTGTGGTTGTGAAAACCTTGTGTCTGATGCTCTTTTTATCTACCATGTCAACAGATGAGTAGAACATATGGAATAAAAATAAATAATGGGGGAATAAATGTAAAAATAAATTTAGTTTGAAATGCTAAAAAATAAAGAAATAAATAAAATTAAAAATTAAAAAAAGATACAGATTGGCAGAATAAATTAAGAAACATAATCCAGCTATATGCTGCTTACAAGAGATTCATCTTAGACATAAGGATACAAATAGATCTAACGTGAAAAGATGGAAAAAGATTTTCCACCCAAGATGTAACCAAAAGAAAGCAGGAGTAGCTATACTACCATCGGACAAAATAGACTATAAATGTAAAGACATCATAAGAGACAAAGAAGGACACTATTTACTAATTAAAGGGTCAATTCACCAAGAAGATATAACAATCATAAATGTTTATGATCCCAACCAAGGAGCTCCAAAATACATGAGACAGACATTGGCAAAACTGGAAGGGAGCAATACATGTTTCAACAATAACAGTTGGAGACTTCAATACACCACTCTCCTCTATAGATAGAACAACCAGACAGAAGATCAATAAGGAAATAGAGAAGTTAAATAACTTGACAAATGAATAGACCTTACAGACATATATAGGTCATTGTACCCCAAAGCACAAGGATATACATTCTTTTCTAGTGCTCATGGAACATTCTCCAAGATAGATCACATGCTGGAGCACAAAAGGGGTCTTTATAAATTTTAAAATATTGAAATTATTCAAAGCACTCTCTCTGATCACAATGGGATGAAGCTGGATCTCAATAACCACCAAAGAAAAAGAACATTCACAAACATATGGAGATTAAATAACACTCTTAGACAACCAGTGGGTCAAAGAAGAAATTGCTAGAGAAATTAGTAGCTATATGGAAATGAATGAAAATGAGAATACAACTTATCAGAGCTTATGGGATGCAGCAAAGGCTGGGCTGAGAGGGAAATTTATTGCCTTAAATGCCTATATTATAAAAAAAGAAAGAGCAAAAATCTAGGGCTTAACAGCATACCTGGAGGAACCTGAGAAAGAACAGCAAACTAACCCCAAAGCAAATGGAAGAAGAGAAATAACAAAGATTAAAGCAGAGATAAATGAATGGGAGAACAAAAGAACATAGAAATAATCAATAAAACCAAAAGTTGATTCTTTGAGAAAATCAATAAAATTGATGGGCCACTAGCAAGACTTGAAAAAGAAAAAAAGAGAGAGGATGCAAATAAACAAAATCAGAAATAAGAAGGGGTACGTTACCACAGACCCCAAAGAAATAAAAGAAATATATGAGGATACTATGAACAACTATAGGCCAACAAACTAGACAACTTAGATGAAATAGACAAATTCCTGGAGACAAACAAGCTACACTGACTCAGGAAGAAATAGAAGATCTCAACAAACCATTCACAAGTAAAAAGATTCAATCAGTCATAAAAAACTTTCCTATAGAAAAAAGCCCAGGGCCAGATGGCTTCAAAGGGAAATTTTATCAAACATTCCAAAAAGAACTAACACCAATTCCGCTCAAACTTTTCCAAAAAATTGAGGAAAAAGGAACTCTACCTAATTCATTTTATGAAGCTAGTATCATTTTAATACCAAAACCCAGCCAATCTCCTAATGAGCATAGATGCAAAAATTCTCAATAACATATCAGCAAATCAAATCCAACAACATATTAAAAGAATTATATACCATGACCAAGTGGGGTTTATACCAGAAATGCAAGGATGGTTCAATACAAGAAAATCAGTTAATGTAAAAGAACACATTAACAAATCACAAGGGAAAAAAATCACATGATCATCTCAATTGATGCTGGAAAAGCATTCAACAAAATTCAGCATCCTTGTCTGATAAAAACTCTCCAAAAGACAGGAATCGAAGGTAACTACCTCAATATGATAAAGGGATTATATGAAAAACCGATAGCCACATTGTACTCAATGCAGAGAGACTGAAAGCTTTCCACCTAGGATCAGGTACAAGACAAGGATGCCCACTGCCATCACTATTATTCAATATTGTGCTAGAAGTTCTAACTAGAGCAATCAGGCAGGACAAAGAAATAAAAGACATCCAATTTGGAAAGGGAGAAATAAAACTCTCATTATTTGCAGATGATATGATACTATACTTGGAAGATCCTAAGAAATCTACAGCAAAGTAACTTAAGCTAATAAACAAATTCAGCAAGGTGGCAGGATATTAAATTAATGTGCAAAAATCAGTAACATTTCTATACACAAGCAATGACCTAGCTGAGGAATCAGTGAAGGAAAAAATTCCATTCAAAATAGCAACTAAAAGAATGAAGTACTTAGGAATGAACTTAACTAGGGATGTAAAGGACTTGTACATAGAAAACTACATAATATTGTTAAAAGAAATCAAAGGAGATCTAAATAGGTGGAAACCATTCCTTGCTCATGAATAGGAAGGCTAAATATAGTTAAGATGTCAATTCTCCCCAAATTGATCTATAGATTCAACACAATACCAATCAAAATTCCAACAACCTACTTTGAAGATCTGGAAAAGCTAATTACCAAATTCATCTGGAAGGGAAAGAGACCCCGAATAGCTAAAAGCATCCTAAAAAAAAGAGATGAATGAAGTGGGAGGGTTTTTAATCCCTGACTTTAAAACTATTATAAAGTACATTGGTCAAAACAGCATGGTACTGTAGTTCCGGGTCAAGATGGCAGCTTAACAATACGTGCATTTTAGTTTGTCTTCCAGAACAACTACTAAATAACCAGAAACAGTACAGAACAGCTCCTGGGGCCATGTCAATGACCAGAAACACAGCGTACCCCAGTCTGGACCAGCTGGACCAGGTGCGAGCCCCCCTAGAACCGTGAGTTCCCAAAGCTGCGGTGGCTGGCACCCCTCCCCAGTAGGCTGATTCCCAGAGGGGAAAGGAAAGGAACTTTTCAGCAGCAGGGACTGAGCCCAAACAAATGCCAATTGTGGAATTAATTTAAAAATTCTGACTACTAAAAATAGGCCCCCAGCTTAGGTGAACCTGGTCAAAGGGGAGGTTCCTGATTTTGCCCTGGCACCAAGGGGGCAGGGCTGATGGAAAAAGGGGAAAAAAAGAAGGAAACAGAGGTTTTTGTGCTGTGTTTCTACAAAAGCTTGACTGCCTTTGGATATAGCAGCAGGACTTCTCAGGCTGCAACTACCCCAGGCATAGGCAGAAGTGAGCTCTTTTGGGGGCTTGTCTGGAGCCTGTGCCTTCCCCAGGGGAGGGGTGAAGCCCAACTCAGGTGGAATCCCTCCCTCAAGAAATTCAGACACCAGGGCTTGGTTATTTGAAGCCATTAAAATCAGCCTTCAACCTCTCATCTGTCTCCACCACGCCCCCAGCAGGGAGAGTCCACCAAAGTTAAAGGTACCACATCATCTTACTTTGGTGGGACCTGCAGGCAGACAAGCACCATATACTGGGCAGGATAAGAGAAACAGAGTCCAGAGACTTCACAGGAAAGTCTCTCAACCTGCTGGGTCTCACCCTCAGGGAAAACCGACACAGGTGACTCTTTCTTCCTGATAGGAGGCCAGTTTGGCCTGGGAAAATCCGGCTGGGGTCTATAATATCTAAGTAGACCCTCCTAAGGGTGGTGGTGGGGGGAAGGCACCAAACAAGCAGGGCAAGAAACAAGAAAACAACAAATGAAAAATTCTCCTCTGTTAAACAAAACTTAAACTAGAGGTCCAGAATAAGCTGAACTGAATGTCAAAGAACAGATAGATAACATATTCATCCAGCAAGAAAACCCTAGGCAAAAGAAGTCAAAGCAAACTCCAGAATTAGCTAATTAAGTAATTAAATGCTTAGACGCCAGAAAAAAATAACAAATCACACTAGGAAAATTGAAGATATGGCCCAGTCAAAGGAACAAACCAACAATTCAAATGACATACAGGAGCTGAAACAGTTAATTCAGAATATATGAACAGACATCGAAAATCTCATCAAAAACCAAATCAATGAATTGAGGGAGGATATAAAGAAGGCAAGGAATGAACAAAAAGAAGAAACTGAAAGTCTGAAAAAACAAATCACAGAACTTATGGGAATGAAAGTCAAGGTAGAAGAAATGAAAAAACAATGGAAACCTACAATGGTAGATTTCGAGAGACAGAACATAGGATTTCTGAATTGGAGGATGGAACATCTGAAATCCTGCAAGAAAAAGAAAATATAGGGGAAAAAAATGGAAAAATATGAGCAGAGACTCGGGGAATTGAAAGACAATATGAAGCACACGAATATACGTGTTGTGGGTGTCCCAGAAGGAGAAGAGAAGGGAAAAGGAGGAGAAAAACTAATGGAGGATATTATCACTGAAAATTTCCCAACTCTTATGAAAGACTTAAAACTACAGATCCAAGAAGTTCAGTGTACCCCAAAGAGAATAGATCCAAATAGACATACTCCAAGACATTTAATAATCAGAATGTCAGAGGTCAAAGAGAAAGAGAGGATTGGATCTTGAAAGCAGCAAGAGAAAAGCAATCCATCACATACAAGGGAAGCCCAGTAAGACTATGCGCAGAT
>PVIY010054958.1:0-13989 GCA_004026745.1 Myrmecophaga tridactyla
CAATCATCATCAAGAAACATGGCTACTGGAACACAGCTCTACATTTTCAGGCAGTTCCCTCCAGCCTCTCTGCTACATCTTGAACAACAAGGTGATATCTACTTAATGCATAAGAACAACCTCCAGGATAACCTCTCGACTCTGTTTGGAATCTCTCAGCCATTGACACTTAGTCTCATTTCACTCTTCCCCCTTTGGTGGAGAACGTTCTCCCAATCCCCCGATGTTAATTCTCAGCTCATTCTAGGGTTTTTTTCAGTCCCTTGATGCCGAATCTCAGCTCACTCCAGGATCTCTGTCCCACGTTGCCAGGAAGGTACAAATCCCTGGGAGTCATGTCCCACGCAGAGGGGGAGGGTGGTGAGACTGCTCATCATGTTGGCTGGAGAGAGAGGCCACATCTGAGCAACAAAAGAGGCCCTCCTGGGGGTGACTCTTAGGCCCAAATTTTAAGTAGACTTGACCTATCCTTTGTGGGGTTAAGTTTCATATGAACAAACCCCAAGACTGGGGGCTCAGCCTATAGCTTTGGTTGTCCACACTGAAAAAGCCATGTTTTAATCCTAATCCCATTTTGTAAAGGCAGCCGTTTCTTCTAATCCCTACTCAGCATTGTATGTTTGAAACTGTAATCAGATCATCTCCCCGGAGATATGATGTAATCGAGAGTGGTTGTTAAACTGGATTAGGTGACGACATGTCTCCACCCACTTGGGTGGGTCTTGATATGTTTCTGGAGTCCTATAAAAGAGGAAACGTTTTGGAGAATAAGAAATTCAGAGAGAGCAGAGAATGCTGCAGCACTAGGAAGCAGAGAGTTCATGAGCCAGCGACCTTTGGAGATGAAGAAGGAAAATGCCTCCCGGGGAGCTTCATGAAACAGGAAGCCAGGAGAGAAAGCTAGCAGATGACGCCGTGCTCGCCATGTGCCCTTCCAGCTGAGAGAGAAGCCCTGACTGTTCGCCATGTGCCTTCTCACTTGAGAGAGAAACCCTGAACTTCATCAGCCTTCTTGAACCAAGGTATCTTTCTCTGGATGCCTTTGAATGGACACTTCTATAGACTTGTTTAAATTGGGACATTGTCTTGGCCTTACAACTGTAAACTAGCAACTTATTAAATTCCCCCTTTTAAAAGCCATTCTGTTTCTGGTATATTGCATTCTGGCAGCTAGCAAGCTAGAACACACATAATCTAACAACTTGTCTGGATAGGTCGTTTAAATAACCCAAACACATGGAGCCCAGAATGGAAATGAAAGCTTTTAATCTTAATGAGCTTAATGTAATCCCCGGATACATCCTGGAGTACGTCAAGCAGATAATCAAAAAGTAGTGGCAAAGTCCTTTGAGGAATGGGAGAAAAAATATGGAATTATCAAACTTTACCACTGGGGAAACCCGATACTTTTCAAACATTAGGGACTCCCAAGTCAACAGTCCTTGATCTTGAGGCTTGCTCCTGTAAAGCTTATTTATGTAGCGGAGAAGCTTAGCCTACCTATAATTATGCCTAAGGGTTATTTTGTTGCTCAGGTGTGGCCTCTCTCTCTCTAAGCCCAACTCTGCTTAGTGAAATCACTGCCCTCCCCTCTACGTGGGACAGGACATTAAGGATGAAAGTCTCTCTGGCAGTGTGGGAAATGACTCCCAGGGATGAGCCTGGTCCTGGCACTGTGGGATCAACAACACCATCCTGAAAAGAAGTGTAACAAATAAGTATCAGTGGCTGAGAGAGTTCCAATAGACATGAGAGGCCACTCTTATGCAAGTTTCAGCCAAACATTGCTATTTTTCATGGCTTGCCAACCTCCAACCAAAACCATTCCTGCCAACCCTAAAGAACACCTAGGGCTCTATCTGAGATTCTACAAAGGTTCCATGCATTATGATTACTTTCCAGAAACCTACAACCTCCAGATGGGTCCTGGACCAGGTAAGTCTTGAAATCCAGAGGGGCCAGCCCCTTCCAACATGAAAAAGTTAGAATAGGCATAGCCCAGATAGCCCTAAAGAGTGGGAGAAAGTTTAAAGGAGATGGTGGATTTATATAGAGAAGGTAGGGTTTAACAAATGAATATAATTGCTGAATCATTATATTTCTTTTAGTTTCCAGTATCTTGGAGCAGCTAGAAGTAAAAACCCAAAATTATGGAATTGCAACCCAAACCAAACTCTGAAATCTGTTCAACAACTAATTGTTACAGTGTGCTTTGAAATTTATTGCTTTTTTGTATATCTGTTATTTTTCACAAAGAAGAAAAAGTCAATTGTGATGATGACTGCACAGCTATACGATGATACTGTGAACCACTGATTGTACACTTTGGATGATTACATGGTGTCAGTATATAATGTATATCAATAAAATTGCATTAAAATAAAAAAATGAGTGAGAAATTAAGACAGTCCCAGATAAACAAAGCGTCTGGAGTTCCTCACGAGGAGACCTGCCCTAGAGGCAGTGCTAAAGGGAATTATTCATACTGAAAGGAAAGGACTCTGGACAGTGGTTCAAAGTGACATAAAGAACTGAAGACCTGCAGCAAAAGTAACCATTTGGGAAACTATAAGTGCCAGTACTATTATGTTGTATTTTTTCGTGTGTAATTCCAGTTCTTACTTCTCACAGATTGTAAAAAGCAAGTGCATAGAAAAGTAATGATATTATATTGATATTTCTTTTAGTCTCCGGTGTCTTGGAGCAGCCAGAGGGAAAAACCTAAAATTGGGGAACCGTAACCCATACCAAACTCTGAAATCTGTTCTATAACTAATTGTTGTGATGTGCTTTGAAATTTATTGTTTTGTATGGATGTTTTTTTTTCACACACACACAAAAAGAAGAGTATACAGAGAAAATAGGATTTAACAAATGAATATGACTGCTGAATCATTATATTGATATTTCTTTTGGTCTCCAGTGTCTTGGAGCAGCTAGAAGAAAAAATGAAAAACCATGGAACTGTAACCCATAGCAAACTTCAGAATCTGTTCTACAACTACTTGTTAAAATGTACTTGGAAATTTACTGTTTTGTATATATATTTCACAATTAAAAAACATTAAAAAAAAGAAACACTGGCTTGGATGCAAGCTTAAAATATTCTTTTTAAAAAAAAAAAAGCTAGAAAAAGGTTAAAGTGCTTATCCAAATAACAGAATATTAAGTAACCATTCAAAATAGAATTTCAAACACCTAATATATCATAAAAAGTAATCAATGTCATCTTGTAAACTTTATAAAATAATGTCTACTATGCTCTCCATTATATTGGTGTATATGTCTATATGCCTAAGCAAAAAAAAAAAAGATAGAAAGAAAGAAAAGAAAAGAAAATTCATTAAAACAATTAAAAAACAACAACAACAAAAAATATTCTTTTAAAGCAATGATAAATTATGGTTTTGTCTATACATTGTATAAATGTGTAGTTTCTTACCAGTGCAACAAAAGGTGGAGACAGATGGCATGGGAACACAGTGGGTGTATGTGACAGAAGTTAAGTTGATATAAAACCAAACATGATTTAGGAGATTGAATTTAAGCCCCATGATAACCACAGAGAAACTGTCTGAAAAATATATATGGAAAGAAAAAAGAAGGGACTCAAAATGGTATACTACACATATAAAAAAAGTCAAATAAATAGGAAAGTAGGCATTGGCCAAAGAATTGAAGGAAAAAAAGGTACAAGACTAACCAAGACCAGAGAGCGAATTCGTAGAAAAAAGTCCTGCATTATCAGTAGTTATTTTATAATGTTAATGGATTAAACTTTCCAGTTAAAAGGCAGAGATTGGCAGAATGGATAAGAGAGCATGACATAATTATATGGTGTTTACGAGAAACTCACTTTAAATTCAGACAAGTCAGTTGAAGTGAAAGATGGAAAAATATACCATGTAAATAGTAACCAAAAGAGAGCTGATATTTCATCTGATATTAATATCTTAATACCTGATACTAATATCAGATAAAATAGATGGGAAGCCAAAAACTGCTATGAGAGACAAAGAAAGTCTCTATATAATGATGAAGGGCTCAACTCAACAAGCAGATATAACAATTTTAAATATATATGAGCCTAACAACAGAGCCCCCAAATATATGAAGCAAATGCTGACAGATTTGAAGGGAAAACAGATGTTTCTACATTAATAGTAGACTTCAATACATCATTTTCAATAATGGATAGAGCATCTAGACACAAGAACAATAAGGGAAATAGAAGACTTGAACAATACTACTCACCAGCTAGAATTAAGAGACACATATAGGACATCTCACTCAATTGCAACAGAATACATATTTTTATCTAAGTGCACATACATCATTCTTCAGTATAGACCATATATGTTAGTCCACAAAACAAGACTTAAATAAATCTTAAAATATTGAAATCACACAATGTATCTTCTCTGACCACAATGGAATGAAGCTAGAAATCAATAACAGAAGAAGTGGAAAATCCACAAATATGCGGAAATAAACAACACACTCTTTTTTTTTTTTTTGTAAGCTGTATGGCAGAGTCACATTTCATTATTTTTCCATGTGAGTTTCCCATTATTGCAGCACCATTTAAAGTACACTCTTAAACAATCAATAGGTCAAAGAAGAAACCACAAAGGAAATATCTTGAGGTGGATGGAAATGAAAACACAACATGCCAAAACTTATGGGATGCAGCAATGGTGGTGTGCAGAGAGGGAAATGTAGAGCTGTAAATGCTTACATTAAAAAAGATCTCAAATCGGGCAGGCCACGGTGGCTCGGCAGATGAGAATGCCCGCCTGCCATGCCAGAGGACACGGGTTTGATTCCCAGTACCTGCCCACATTAAAAAAAAAAAAAAAAAAAAAAAAAAAAAAGATCTCAAATCAATAACCAAATCTCACAAGACCTAGAAGAAGAACAAACTAAACCTAAGGTGATCAGAAGGAAAGAAATAACAAAGAGCAGAGCAGAGATCAATGAAATGAAACAAAAAACGATAAACAAAAATTGATAGAATCAATGAAATCAAAATTGGTTCTTCATAAAGATCAATGAAATAGCTAAACTGATGAAGAAAAAAAAGAAGCTAACTAAAATTAGATAGATAACTAAAATTAGAAAGAAAGGTGGACATTACTACTGACATCACAAAAATAAAAAAGGGTTATAAGAGGATACTATGAACAACTATATCTCAGTAAATTAGAAGACCTAGATGAAATGGACAGATTCTTAGAAATACACAAACTGCCTATACTGACTCAAGAAGAAATAGAAGATTCAGTAGACCAATAACAAGGAAAGAGGTTGAGTCAGTCATTAAAAACTTTCCAAAAAAAGATATACACTAAAGACTGAGATGGCATAATCTAGGAATGCCTAGAGTGTACAATGATAGTGACTAAATGTACAAATTTAAAAATGTTTTGCATGAGGAAGAACAAAGGAATGTCAGTAATGCAGGGTGTTGAAAATAGATGATAATTAACATTTTAAAACTTTAACTTACATGTGAGACTACAGCAAAAGATATTTATTTGGTACAAAATTTATATTTTGACTAGTGTATTTCCTAATATAATTTATGTGGACAGCTTAATCGAACACCGTAAGTACATGGAACCTTGAGTAGGGCATGAGATTTTGTAGGTTTGTCCAGAGTGATGCCTCGATAAATCCCAGAAGGATTTGAGCAGTGAATAAAAAAATATATGCAAAGTCCCCTTGGGGGAATGGTGAGAAAGGGGGGAAATTCAATTTCCCCAAGTGGAGAATTCTTGATATTCTCACAAACAGTGGGGACAGTCAAAGCAATAGACTGAGCCCCCAATCTTGGGGTTTGTTCATATGAAACTTAACTCCACAAAGGATAGGCTAAGCCTACTTAAAATTAGGCCTTAGAGTCACCCCCAAGAGAACCTCTTTTGTTGCTCAGATGTGGCCTCTCTCTCTCAGCCAACATGACAAGCAAACTCACTGCACTCCCCTTCTCTACATGGGACATGACTCCCATGGGTGTGGACCTTCCTGGCAATGTGGGACAGAAATCCTAGCATGAACTGCGACTCAGCACCAGGGGACTGAGTAAACCTTCTCAACCGGAAAGGGGAAGAGAGAAATGAGACAAAATAAAGTGTCAGTGGCTGAGAGATTCCAAACAGAGTCGAAAGGTTATCCTGGAGGTTATTCTTATGCAGTATATAGATATCACCTTCTTAGTTAAGGCATAACAGAGAGGCTGGAGGGAACAGCCTGAAAATATAGAGCTGTGTTCCAGTAGCCATGTTTCTTGAAGATGATTGAATAATGACATAGCTTTCACAATGTGCCTGTGTGATTGTGAAAACCTTGTGTCTGATGCTTCTTTTATCTACCTTATGGACAGATGAGTAAAACATATGGATTAAAAATAAATAAATAATAGGGGAAACAAATATTGAAATAAATTTAGTAGATTGACATGCTAGGATCCATGAAAGGGAGGGGTAAGGGGTATGGTATGTAGGAATTATTTTCTGTTTTCTTTTTATTTCTTTTTCTGAATTGATGCAAATGTTCTAAGAAATGATCAGGATGATGAATATACAACTATGTGATGAAAAAAAGAATGTTCATATTGTATGTTGATTGGTTTTATTAATAAAAATTAAAAAAAAACCTTTCAACAAAGCAAAGGCCAGGATTAGATAGCTTTACTATTGTATTTTATGAAACATTCAGAGAATTAACACTGAACATTCAGAGAATTAACAACAATCCTACTCAAGCGCTTCCAGAAAAATTGAAGGGGAGGGAATACTCCCTAACTTGTTCTCTGAGGCCACATCACTTCAAACCTTAGCTAGATGAAGATACTACAAGAAAAGAACATTACAGACCAATATGCCTTATGAATAGAGATGCAAAAATCTCAATTAAAAAACTAGCAAACCAAATCTAACAGCCCTTTAAAAGAATTTTGCACCACAATCAAGTGAGATCTCAGGCTTGTAAGGGTGATTCAACATAAGAAAATAAATTAATGTATTGCCACATTAATAAAGAATGAAAAAAAACACATACTCATCTCAATTGACACAGAAAAGACATTTGACAAAATCTAACATCCTCTCATGTTTAAGATGCTTAGAGAACTAGGAATAGAAGGAAGCTTCTTCGATGTGAAAAAATAACTGTATGAAAAACCCACAGTTAACATCAGACTGAAAGTTTTCCCTCTAAGATCAGGAATGAGACAAAGATGCCAACTGCATATTTACCTATTTACTGGTTTTCTTTGGCAGAGAATTGTGAGCTCGTCTTCCATTATCTGCCCAGATCCAGTGGCTAAATATTTGTTGAATGAATGAAGAGTTCAATAAAGTATGTTCTGTTATCCCCCGCCCCATTTCACAGATAAGTAAACTGAGGCACAGAGAGGGGAATGACTTATACAAGGTCACACATTCAGAAAGTACCAGAGCTGGGACTTGAACCCAGGTCCCTGTGGCTCCAAAGGCAAATAGGAATGGAATGGAATGGCTTGAAACAGGAAACACAAGGCATTCTAATCCCATGGTGGAGTGTCTATAGTCAAGATGGGGGGTGGGGGTGGTGAGGTTGCTAGATAAACATAAGTACTTCAGAAAAAGGGTTCTCTCCATTTTTCAGGTGGGAAAACTGAGGCTCTGACAATTAAGAACCTTGGCCAAGGTTCTCAAAGGGCACTGACCACTCCTGAAAACCCCTTACCTGTCAGGGCCTGGGACTTCTCCTCTTCTGTTTCCTGATCAGCTTCCTCCAGGAAATCTCCCAGCAGCTTCTCAGCCTCCAAGGCCTCGGCGCCCCGGGGGGCTGCCCAGCCCAGAAAGGCTCGGATGCTGCCCAGGCCGGAGTGGGCAGGGGGGTCGCGGAAGTCCTGGGGGTGCTCTCGTAGCCAGGAGCCCAGCACCGAGACAACAGCACTGGCCAGAGGTGGGGGGAGGGCGCCTCAGAGCTCCAGACCTTGCCAGGCCGGTATCTCAGATCTGACCCCTGATCTTTCGTGACGCACCCTGTAGCCCTGAGGTCTGACCTCTGACCTCTATGAAGGACCAACCTCAGGTTCTTATTGAAGCTCAGATCTTGCCCCTCTGTCTTCTGGATCTCTGCCCTAGAAAAGCCCATTCCCCCAAAAAAAACATCAAGCAAAGAAAGGGTGCTGCAGGGGACTCAAGAGGACTATGGGGTTGGGGGGACTTCCTGGTTCAAAACTTGGGGTGGGGAGCCCAGGGTGGGGGTGGGGGTGGGGGGTGGGCTCGGAGGATGGGAACACGGAGGGCCTGGGTGGATACTGACCTCGGCAGGGGCAGCGGCGGCGGCGGCGGCGGCAGCAGGAGGCTCAGCACGCGGGCGGTAGGCACAAAAGCCCGGTGAGTGGCCAGGAAGGCAGGCACGAAGCCCGGGTCCTGTTCGCGGTCCCCCGACGCCAGCTCGCACACCAGCCGCTCCAGCCGCGCCGCCCTCAGCGCCCGTACCTTGCTCGTGCGGTAGTGTAGGAAGGCCTCGGCCGCCGGGCTGGGGGCCTGCGGGGCGGCGGCACAGAGAGAGCCCGAGGGGCGGCCCCCCGGGAGCACCCAATCTGGTTCAACAAGCAACCCCTGCCCTCTGAATCCGGGCCCCCCGCTCTGCATTCGTGGTTTTGCCCCGTTCACAAATGACCTCTCCCCATCCCGTCCCCACCCCCCGGCCCTCCTCTGGCAGCCTCTAACTCCCTCCCTGTAGCCCCGCCCCACTAAACCCGGCTTTTCCAGGCCCAGCGGGTCAGTTGCGCCCTTACCTGGCTGATCCTACGTCCCCACCCCACTCACCAGGCTGCCCCCATGCTCACCTGTCGGCTTTTAAGCCCCGCCCTTCCCCCCCTCCAGGGCCCTGCTTTGGACGGCGGCCCAAGCATCTCCCGGTCTCCTCCCCACTCACTCATCACCTGGCTGCTCTCAGGTCCCTGCCTCCCTCCTCATCTGGCTCTCCCCGGGCCCCTCTCCCCTCTGCACCTGGCTGCCCCCGGGCCCCTCCCCCCTCCTCACCTGGCTGCCCCCAGGCCCCTCCCCCGGGCTCAGGCGCTGGCTGCGCTGGCGCCGCAGGGAAACGCTGTACACGGCGCCGTCCTCGGTCTCCTCGCCCCAGTCCTGCAAGGGCGCCTGGACGCCGACACCTGCTCAGGGCGCCCGGGGGCGCCGGTCCCGGGGCCTCGAAGGCTGGGTTCCCCCCATCCCCTACCCCTTTCCGGCCCGACGCTGCGAAACTAGAGGAATCCTCCTCCCAGGTTCCAGGGTCTGGGGCGGCCTTTGGGGCTCCCCCACGTCCAGGCTAACACGGAGTCTGTCTCTAACTCTTTCGCAGACCCGCTCCGAAATCCCCGCCCCGGCCCCAAGATGATCCCACCGCTTTCCCGGTCACGGGCCGCGCACCCACCTCCCACCCCCAGTGGGGAGGCCCGGGCAGGTCCCGGAGGGCCGGCTTCGGGGGTGGCGGCGCCCTGGGGTTTCTGGGTCTGGGGAGCCCCGGTCCCCTTACCAGGGCGAGCTCTTTGCCAGCCGCCCGCTCCATGGCCCGCGCCTGTCGCGCTCCGCAGCGCACCCGAGTGAGCGCAGGAAGGCCGCGGGCGGGGCGGGGCGGGGCCGCGCAGGGGCGGGACACGACCCGGGGGCGCGACCCACGGCTCTCGGTTGCCCCCGGCCCGACCTCGGCGCCACCCGGGCCACCGGGGAGGGAGGGGCCTCTTCCGGGTCCCCAGGCGCGGAGATTTCCGCGCGTCCCCAGGGACGTGGGCCCCTGGTGCGTTTTCAAGGTCAGGGCAGGTCCCACCCAGAGGTGTGCGTGTGTGTTTGTGTGTGTGTGAACTTTTCATCTCTGCGGAGGGGGAAGGCGCCAGCTGTGTCTCCAGTGCGTGGGGGCCGCGGCCCGCCCTCGGCCCCGGCTTTGGAGGAGCGGACGTTTTGGGTGCAGGGCCAAGCAGAGGCGAACGCCCAGGGACTGGTCGGGGACCTTTATTGAGCGACTCCGCGGCCGGCCGCCTGGGGAGACTGAGCGTGGGAACGTCCGGCCCGGCCCCCTTCCTCTCCTCCGGGCGCCGCCGGCCCGCTCCGCAACCTGCCCGGGCCCGGTTCAGCCCGTGAAGGAGGTCCCCGAGGGCCCGGGGCCGGACCCCGGGGGAGGGGAATGTCGGAGGGGCTCGGAAGGGGCCCGGAGGCGCCGGGTGGGCGCGTGGGCGCGTCTAGGACCTCCGCGAGCGACTGCGCCTCTTGCTGCGGGATTCGATGAATTTCTGAGAATTGATCTTGAGCGCCGAGCGGGTCACCACGTCGCTGTCGTCGTCCTCGCTCTCCTCCTCGTCTTGGGGGAGACGAAGGGCGAGTGAACGGGGGAAGTGGAGGGAGTCCAGGGCCCCCAGTACCCGGCCCCGCCCTCCCCTCCCAGCCCCCTCTCCTTGGCGCTCCGCCCCGCCCTCTCTCCCCGTCCGCACTGACCGAAGAATTTGTCCTTGGTCCCGGCCTGGGGCAGAGCGATGCGGGTGTTGTACAGCGGCAGCTTCCCCTCCAGGATGGCGTAGAACTGGAGGGGGCGGGGAAGAGGAAGGTGGACGGGCAGCTCCTGTTCCCTCCTCCGCTCTCCGACTCCGAGGTCTCCAGCCCGGATTAGTTTTTATTCCCCCCGCCGGCCGCGTCCCTGGTGGCTCTCAGCGAACTCAGAGACCCAAGCCGGCCCCGCCTCCTCGCCTTCAGTTCCCGCCCCGATCTCTCAGGGCCCGCCCCTTTAGCGCCGCCGCCTTTACCACCTGGTCTTCAGATTCACCTCAACCTCCTAAGCCAGCCCCTCCCGGCTCCTTGGCCGCCTCCCTTGGCCTCCCAGGGTCGCCCCCCACCCCCGGCTCCCGGTTTCATAGACCCCCGGCGGCGCGGGCACCTCGCGCTCGGCGATGTGGCGCAGCATCTCCTGCATGTCGAGTTTCTCGAACTGCGCCTGCAGCCGCAGCAGCTTTTCCTCCACGAGGCCCAGCAGGTCCTCCAGGTAGTCACCCGCCTTGGGGTCCAACACCTTCCCGGAAAAGCGACTGTTCTCCTGCACCGGGGGCGGGGCCGAGTCAGCCAGCCGGGGGCGGGGCCTCGCCGGCCTGGGGTACGGGAGTTTCCCTCGAGGGTGCGACCTTCGAGGGGCAGGGTCCCTGAGGTGCCCTATGGGTGAGTCAGGGTGGATTTTCCCTTGGGGGCGGGGCTTGAAGTCGGCAGGGACTCTGAAGTTCTGGGCCCCTGGGAGAGTAACGCGTGGGGGCACTTTGGGGCGGGGCTTCCTGCTGAAGGCGGGGCTTTGACGGCGGGGCCCTCCCGGGGGCGGGGCCTACCACGGTGACATGGTTCAGCTTGCCCGCCAGGTGCTCGAGGCCGGCCTTGACCTCCTGCAGCGCCCGCGTGGTGCTCTTCAGCTCTTCCCGCGCCTCGCTGCGCCGCTGCTCCTCGGCCTTGAGGCGCCCCTCCAACTCGGTGTGCACCTTCTGCTCACTGCAGGCGGCGGGGGAAGCCGCCATTGGTGCACCCGGGCCTCGCAGCCCCCGTCCACCCTCTCTCGGGCGCGGGGGCCTCACCTCACCAGCTTGGCCTCCCCCGTGTACTTGAGGTTTTCCAGCTCCCGCTGCAGCCGCTGCTTCTCCTCCTTCAACCTCACCATCGTCTGCTCGTTCGCGCTCTTGAGCGACTCCAATTGCGTGAAGGTGTCACCCTGGGCCAGGAACCGCCGCACCACCGACTGCGAGCGGCCCAACCCCCCAGTTAGCGCCAGGGCCTGGGGAGGCCCAGGTGCGTCCCGCCTCCTCTCTCCCCAGCACGCAGGATTGGTGGCCCGAGCTGGTGGTTTCTGCCCAGCCATCTGGGACACCCCAAGCATGTGCAGGCGGGAACAAATAATATTTGCAGGGTCCTTCCTTGCCTACATAAAGAATTGGAGTCACCCGAAATTACCATGCTGAACAGAATTAGTGGTCTAATGGGGAGTGCAGCTGCTTTGCAAAAATCAACCCCTCAGCAACGTTATGTGGTCCAGCAATCCCCACGCCGGAAAATACCCCAAGGGCCATCTCGCCAGGTGGGCCTTCTGGACCCAGGAGGGGTCCCTTGGCAGAATTCCCCAACCCCAACCTATGAGAAGGTTGGTGAGCACCCAAAGGGGAAAGAGGGAAAGGGGTGTACCCAGATGCCCTTGGACCCCCAAATGAGGCACGGAGTGGGGCATAAACCTTCAAGGTACCCTGTGACAAGTGCGGGACACAGGGCAGGGGCAGCCTGTTAGGGTCTAAGGGTGGTCCTGGGTGATTTGCTGGGTGCCAGGCTCTGGGGATGCAGAAATGACAGAGAGAGAGACAAAGTCCAAGCTCCTAAGTTGGCATGCCTGGTAAGAGAGAACAGGAAGAGAAGAAAGGACAGAGTGTGCAGACAGCTCGCACATGTTCTGCAGACAAGCAGGGGGCTGGAGAATGGACTCCGAGGAGGGGCGCGGCTGGCGTGGGGGCTTTACCAGCCAGGAAAAGGCTCAATTCGGGCTCGCGGTTGGGCGCTGGCAGAGCTCCGGGCGGCACTCACGTGCGTGTCGGCCACGCCGGTGGCGTCCTTGACCTTGCCGAAGAGCACCTCGGTCTGGTACATGTCCCAGCGCCCGCGCAGCTCCTCTTCCTTGGAGCGCACGCTGTCCTGAATTGTCTCGTCCGACCGCAGCAGCACGTGATCACGCTGGGTCTGCTCTCGGGTAGAGGTCAGGACCCGGGTCAGCTCCGGGACCAGGCTTAGGTGGGAGGCCGAGGATGGGTGAGGCAAGCCGGGCCGGGAGATGCCATCCCCGGGAAAAGACGGCCGGATACGGGAGCCCAGCAAGGGTCAGGAATGAGGGACTGGGGCCTAGGGCCGGCCCGGAGAGGGGAGGGGTGTCAACGGGCGGGGGCGGCGCCCTTAACTAAGGGGAGGCTAGAGGTGGGGTCAGATGGGGGCGGGGCCCGTAGCTAAGGGGCGGGCTAGAGAGTGGGGTCAGATTGGGGGCGGGGCCCGTAGCTAAGGGGCGGGCTAGAGGGAGGTGTCAGATTTGGGTCTAGGGCACAGGCAGGTGGACAAAGCAAAATTGGGGCCCTTGAGTAAGGGCAGGGCTGGAGACAGTGAGAAAACCCGGCAGTAGGTGGGGAGAGAGGGCGGGTCAGTGATGCGGGAGGAGACGGAGGCGGAGTCGGAGCCCGGGCTGGGTCAGGAGAAGGGTAACGCGGCGAGAAGGGTCTAGGCTAGAAACAGGCTGCTGTAGCCCCTCCGCCCCGCCCCACCCTGGGGCGCCCACCTTGCGCTCCATGCGCTCGTTCTGCAGTTTCTTCTCCTCGGCGCGCTTCTTGCATTCGGTTATGTAGCGCTCTCGCTCCTTGCGCTCTCGGAACACGGTCTCCTCCAGATACTGTAACTGGGTCTGGGGGGGGGGGGTCAGTGGCACGGGTTGGAGTGGTACAGGCTCAGTCCCTAGACCGCGGAGGCCAGGCTGCAGGGACAGAGCTATGGGGCGTGGGAGCAGGGTGAGGATGGGAGGATGGGAGGGGGCAGGGGGGCAGCTGGGGATGAGAACCTGGGGCGGGAAGCAGGACCCCCAGGGGTACCTTAGCAATGTCGCGGGCGTTGATGGCCTCCCGATTCACCACCTGCAGCTCCTCCAGCTCGTGTCTCGCCCGCACCACCTCCGCCTCCATGGAGTCCAGACGGTTCTCCAAGTTCAGACTCTCCTCCTGGGGAATGGGGAGGGACAGATCTGGGACGGGCAGTCCCGCCAGGCCTGCACGCCCCACCCCCACCCCGACGGCCGTCCCAGTCCCCACCTGCAGATAGGCCCTGAGCTGCAGGTACACGCTGGTGATGTTTTCCGCCTCCTCCGCCTTCATCCGGGCCTTCTCCAGGCGGTTCTCCAGGTTCCGCATGGTCTGCAGGGCAGGACTGGCTGGGCTGAGTTGCCTCCCCC
>PVIY010054959.1:0-14038 GCA_004026745.1 Myrmecophaga tridactyla
GGAGGCGGCTCAGGAGGGGGGATTGAGCAAGGCCTCCTGGCAGGGGCTGTGCAACCCCCCTGGGGAGAGCTGATGAGGGTTCCCCTCCTGGGCCGGGGAACCGGGATTCCAGGGCCCTGAGCTCCACCAAGGTCCCCAGGCAGGGTGCACACCGCTCCTCTACCGGGCGCTGTGCTGAGAGACTACACCCCCAAGAGAGGGGTCTGCGCCCCCTCCATGAGCCACATGGAGGCCCCAGGTGGGGAAGAGGGTGCCTTTAGCCAGAACCAGAGCCGGGGACCCCCACCATGGCCAGGAGCTCCGCCCCTTCCCGCCCCACCCCCACCCCATCACATGGGGTGTTGCTAGGCCTGCCCCTCCCCCCCTCACCCCCCCCCCCCCGACATAGGCCACCTTTCCCCTGGTCCCCAGGCCTGGCAAAGCGGAGGCGCTGCAGTCGGGGTGGGAGAGGAGTGCGGGGCTCAGGCGCGGGGGGGACATGGGTGGCCCCCAGGGGGCTCAGCTCAGGGTCAGGCTATCTCAGGGGTGGTTGGCAGAGTGGTGCTGGGGGGCGTCCATCTGCCCCCCTGCCCTCTCTCAGTCCACATTCCCCGGAATTCTGCTGTGGGACCCCAAAGTCCCCTCCCTGACCCCTCCCAGACCCCCAGGCATAGGAGGCCCTTTGCCCCTCAGGCTGTATATCTGCTGCAAACAGTCAGCCAGCCAGACAGACAGACAGCCATCAGAGTCCTTTAGGTTCGCAGTCGAATGAGGTGGTGGGGGCTGGGGGTGGACTCCAGCCAGGGGCCTCCTCCGCTGCCTCTACCTGGTGTGGCTGCGGGGAAGTTACTGGCCTCTGCCCCTCCGGCTCATCCAGTCCTGTCCCCACACTCAGTTCCTCTAGGTATATACTTTGAGCAACAGGGTTGCAAGATCATCTGGGAACCCCACCCCTAGCCTCCTGTGGAACCACCACACTGCCCTCCGAGGGGCTGCACTGCTCAGTTTCCTACCAACAGTGAACAGGTACATTTCTTTCTCCACATTTTCTCTAACACTTATTTCTCTCTGTTCATTTTTAAACAGTTTTATACACACATCATACAATCCAACCTAAATTGTGTTCTTAACTTCAATTCTCCAAGTTTGCTTATTAATGTTAGTTCATATCAGTGAGACCATACAGTATTTGTCTTTTTGATTCTGGCTAATTTCACTCAATATAATGTCCTCAAGGTTCATACACATTGTTACATGCTTCATGACTTTACTTTGACTTGCAGCTGTATAATATTCCATCATATGTATATACCACAGCTTGTTTAGCCACTCATTCATTGATGGACATTTAGGCTGTTTCCATCTCTTGGCAATTGTAAATAAGGCTGCTATAGACATTGGTGTGCAAATATCTGTTTGTGTCCTTGCCCACATGTCCTCTGAATAGATACCTACAAATGGGATTGCTGGATCATCTGGCAATTCTATACTTAGCTTCTTGAGGAGCTGCCAAACTGCCTTCCAGAGTGGATATACCATTTTACATTCCCACCAACAGTGGATAAGTGTGTATCTTTCCATGTACCTTTTAGCCATTTGTATTTCCTCTTCTGAGAAGTCTTTTGCCCATTTTGTAAGTTGGGTTGTTTGTTGTTTTTGCTGTTGAGTGTAAGAATCTCTTTATATATTCTGGATACTAAACCCTTATCTGATAGGTGGTTTCCAAATATTGTCTCCTATTACATAGGCTACATTTTACTTTCTTGACAAAGTTCTTTAAAGTACAAAAGGTTAAATTTTGAGGCGCTCCCATTTATCTATTTCTTTCTTCAATGCTCATGCTTTGGGTGTAAGGTCTAGGAAACTTCCTCCTATTACAAGTTTTATAAGATATTTCCCTACATTTTCTTCTAAAAGTTTTATGGTCTTAGCTCTAATGTTTAGGTCTTTGATCCATTTTGAGTTAATTTTTGTGTAGGGTGTGAGATATGGATCCTCTGTCATTCTTTTGCATATGGATATCCAGTTCTCCAAGCACTGTTTATTGAAAAGGCTGCTCTGTCCCAGGTGGGTTGGCTTACTGCCTTATCAAAGATCAATTGTCCATAGATGAGAGGGTCTATGTCTGAATACTCTAATCGATTCCATTGGTCAGTATATCTGTCTTTATGCCAGTACCATGCTGTTTTGACCACTCTAGCTTTGTAATATGCTTTGAAGTCAGGTAATGTCATACCTCCCACTTCATTTTTCTTTCTCAAGATATTTTTAGCTATTAGGGGCACACTTCCCTTCCAAGTAAATTTGGTTATTTGTTTTTCTATTTCTGCACCATAAGTTGTTAGGATTTTAATTGGTATTGCATTGAATCTATAAATCAATTTGGGTAGAACTGACGTCTTAACTATATTTAGTCTTCCATTCCATGAACACAGTATGCCCTTCCATTTATTTAGGTCTTCCATGATTTCTACAGCTCAAGATTTTTAACTTACAGCTTTGAAGACTTTTTTTTTTTTTTCTAAATCAGGTCACCGTGGTAGGGGATGGTTGGAACAGCAGCCTGCCACTTTCCCTGGGACCCACACAGACAGGCTGTGCACAGGGAGCAGGTCCTGGGGCTTAGGGGGCCACCCTTCAACCCAGTCCACCCTCTAAGGCAGCACACCATGCAGGGGCCCGGAGGAGACCGGGACAAGCCCGCCATCGGCTGGGATCCATCCAGCTGGAAGGCAGTCCCCACGGGGAGCGGACAAGACAAACCTAGACAGTGTGGGCCCCTGTCTCTGAGCTTCCCTGAGAGCAGGAGCCTGCGTTATTTCCAACCCTGCCCCCTTCCCGTTGGGTAGACCACCTGCCTCAGGGGGCGGAGCTGGGAGGGCTTCCTGACCGACCCGGGAGAGGATCTTGTCTCCTCCGTCTTGTCCCTTGGCACAGGAGGCATTTGTGTTTCAGCAGAGACAGGGGACGGGCATGTGTGACAGCGGCGCGGCGGGCCCCCTGGATCACAGCCTTGCTGTTAGACAATCCCTTCGGGCTCCGGCCTGGCCCAGCCATTGCTCAGCTGCCTCCTCCCCGTCGGGTAGCCCACATCAACTAGGCAGAAGGTCACCTCCAAGTGGGAGCCAGCCTGTCCCCAGGACACTTTCCTCGCCCTTGCTCCTTCCCAGATGTTGGAGGTTTAAAAAAGAAACTTCACGGGGTATGTATGTGGAATGCTGGTGTGTTCTCTGTTCTCACCTGGGTGGTGGTTAAATGCGTATTTGCTTTATAAACAATTTTTAAACTAAAAAAAAGAAAAAAGAACTGTGGGCAGGCCATGGGGGCTCAGCAGGCCAAGTTCTCGCCTGCCATGCCAGAGACCTGGGTTCGATTCTCAGTGACAGCCCCCCCAACAAAAAAAACCAAAAACTTTAATTATTAGAAAGTTGGTGGAACATTAATATCATGGCCAATGTTGAAGGAAGAAACTCTGCCATGTTCCAGCATCCTAATGTGGCTGCAGCTCTGGCCTTGTGCTCCTTCGGCTCACACCTGCCTTGGCTCCCGGCCATCAGAGCAGGCCCACACTGGGTGGGTGGGACTGAGGCCCCAGAGGGCACCTCCACATCCTGACCTTGTCCCTGTGACTGCAGCCTTATTTGGGAACAGGGTCTTGGCAGATGACTCTACATATAACAAACGTAATCAGCTAAAATGAGGTTTACCTGGACGCAGGTGGCCCCGAGTCCCATGTGTCTGGTGTCCTTAGAAGAGATGCCGGGAGGAGGTGACCAGGGAAGAGGGGTTACTGGGTGCCCCAGGAACCCAACGGGCAGAGGCGGCTCCTGCCCTCCCACCCCGAGAAAGCCTGCCCTGCCTGTACCTGCGTTCCGACTTCTGGCCTCCAAATCCGTGGGAGGATGCATCTCTGCTGTTTTAAGCCGCTGTGCTGGTTTGAAATGACGTATGCACCCTAGAAAAGCCATGTTTTAATCCTAATCCCATTTAGTAAAGGCAGCCATTTCTTCTAATCTCTATTCAGTATTGTATGTTTGAAACTGTAATCAGATCATCTCCCTGGAGATGTGATTTAATCAACAGTGGTTGTTAAACTAGATTAAACGGAGGCGTGTTTCCACCCACTTGGGTGGGTCTTGATTAGTTTTTGGAGTCCTATAAAAGAGGAAACATTTTGGAGAATGAAAGAGATTCTGAGAGAGCAGAGTGACATAGCCACGAGAAGCAGAGTACACCAGCCAGTGAACTTTGAAGATGAAGAAGGAAAATGCTTCCCAGGGAACTTCATGAAACCAGAAGCCAGGAGAGGAAGCTAGCAGTTGGTGCCATGTTCGCCATGTGCCCTTCCAGATGAGAGAGGAACCCTAACTGTGTTCGCCATGTGCCTTGTCACTTGAGAGAGAAACGCTGAACTTCAGCGGCCTTCTTGAACCAAGGTATCTTTCCCTGGATGCCTTAGATTGGACATTTCTACAGACTTGCTTTAATTGGGACATTATCTCAGCCTTAGAACTGTAAACTAGCAATTTATTAAATTCCCCTTTTCAAAAGCCATTCCATTTCTGGTATATTGCATTCCGGCAGCTAGCAAATTCGAACAGACTCCAAGTGTGGGGGGCTTTTGCTGGAGCCCTAGGAAACCGATATGCTGCCATTTTGTGTTCTGTTTTCTTTTTTCACTTAATCCATTATAACGAGTGTGAACACTCTTACACAACAGGCTCTATTATAGGCTGTCAGTGTTGCACCCTGTCGTATGGTTTCTACATAATGCCTGCAATTATCATTTATGAATGGCTGCCTAATAAACACTCGTCAGTGTACCACACTTTAGACAATCGGAAGGACTCTTGATGGGGTGTGAGAAAGTAAACCCAAACAAGCTGAAGAAAAAGGGGAGCTTTCATCGACATCCACGGAGGGGAAGTCAAGAGTGGAATCAGTTCAGGCATGGCTGGATGCAAGCATTCGAGGGACGACACAGGGGCGCCATCGCCCCCCCTTGGCCCTGCTTTCTGCATTCTCAGGCCCGTGGTGCCCACGTGGTGGGGAGGGCGCAGTGAGCCCCTGCCCCCTGACTCACTGGTGGAGGGAAAACCTCGTCTTCCCAGCAGGCACAGCAAGCGTCCCGGGCCGGCTGTCACTGGGGAACAGATCAGGTGGGGGGGGGGGCAGGGCTCTCGGGTCCAGCCTGGGCCATGCACCCTCCTGACCCCAATCTAGAGGACGGCAGAGGCCCCACCCAAACCACACTGAGATGGGGGGGTGATTCCTTAAAGTAAAATTGGGGTGCTGTTGGCAGTAGAAGGAGGAACAGCTGCCTGGCTGGCAGGAACACAGGGGTCTCCCCCTTTTGCTGGATGTTTAGGGGTCCCTAACTGTCCCTGCTATGACAGGTAAAGCAGTTACAGGCTAGGAGCAGCTCCCTTGGGTCTGGTTTATAGATGGTGCCTCCACACAGGATTCTTTTTTTAAATTAATAAACACATTTTTATGAACTATTACAACAAAGAACCACAACAAGAGGGGAAAATAAAGTTTAGTGATCTTTTAGTAAACGTCTTTTAGTGTAACAGTCTTTGGGGCCAGACTTTTTTTTAAAGTCAAATTTATCACCACCATTGCTCTATAGTCAACTGCTGGACACTAAAAATAGGGTGGTAAATGGAGACATGCGTTCTTAAAGCATTTCCACAGGAAATGTTGATATTTTTATGACATTCTAAATCGTTTAGTAATTACATGTGCCACATTCGATGGAACACAGGTATTCTTTATTGCTCATTTCTAAGTTGGAAGGTGGCCCTAGTTTAAGAGGCAGTCTTTAAGAGGGGTTATAATTTTGAATACGATCAAAAATGGATACTGCTGCCACAAAGGATTTTGTTTGAGGAAAGGGGTTCTGTGGCTTCAAAACACTGGGAACACCAGTGGCCACAGAGAGCCTTCCAGCTCCAGAAGGCTCCAAAAGGCTGGGACCCCAAGACACCGAACTGATTCCTCTCCTCTGACCCTCCCCGAAATCTCCCCCTTGTTCTTCTCTCCTCCCCCCCCCCTTTGCTCTTCTTCTATCTCTAGCTTTCCCCCTCTTCCCTCTGCACTGTCCGTTCCCGCCACAAGCCTGAAGGCCTGAGGGTGTGTGCTGGACTTGAAGAGGCCTGGCCAGGCTAGGGCAGGCCCCACTGCAGTGCCTCTTTTCCCTTCCTGAACCCTGTCCAGCTCGGGTCCCTCAACCACCCCCATCCTCTCCCCTCCAGCTCAGCAGCCATGGGAACAGCTCCCCCCACCCCAAAAGCCCAGGCCTAGTGGGAATTAGGAAGTTTGCTTGACACCCAGTTAACCTCTCTCTCTGCCCAACCCCCTGCCCTGGCCCAGGTCCTAGCCATACTGATGGATGTGTTCACGGATGCAGAAATCTTCTGTGACATTCTAGAAGCAGCCAACAAGCGTGGAGTGCTCGTCTGTGTGCTCCTGGACCAGGGAGGTGTGAAGCTCTTCCAGGAGATGTGTGACAAAGTCCAGATCTCTGACAGGCATCTCAAGGTAGGGGCCTACCTAGAGTCCTAAATGTGCTTTGTAGTAGTCAGGATAGGCTAGGCTGTGCCATGTAACAAATACCCCCCCATCTCAATGACTTAACATAATGAAGGTTTAGTTCTTGCTCAAAGTCCAACATTGGTCAGCTGATCCCAGCCACCCCACAAGGAACGTGTAGTGTCCAAGACTGCAGTGGCCGGGGAAGGGGAAGGGGAAGAGGGAGCTGGAGGACACCACGGGATGCTGAGAGCTAACACCCATAGCCCATTGACCAGAGTAAGTTACGAGACCCCATCTAGACGCGTTGGGGGCTGGGAAGTGTCGAGGGCCCATGGATGTCTGGGAAGCAACAGTCTTACCACTCCCTCCTTTTCTCCTCTCACGCAAGGCCACACTTCACAGGCAGGCCCGTGTCCACACCCTCTTCTCTAAGCGTTGAGAACTCCATGGCCCAAGCAGAAAGCCAAGTCCCTTGGACTTAACAGAAGCCCCCACCTTCCTCTCCTGGCAGGGAGAAAAGCAGCCCAGAGATAAAGCCTCATGTAATCACATTGAATTAGGGGGCGGTTAATGCAGGGTCAAGTATAAGACCAGCCTGGCTTTCGTGAGTAGGCCCTGCCCAACAGCTGCAGGGTGGCTGGGCCTCAGCATTCTCTGGGTGCTGCCCCTCCCACTCAGGTGGGTCTGGCAGTTATTTGGGGGCAAGCCCAGCGCTGCATCGGAAGTGCATTAGAAGGAAAGCCTGCTGCAGCCCAAGGAGGCAGTTCCATGGTGGCCCTGGGGTCGTCCAGTCTAAGAAAAAGTGTGTTCACAACCACTCATGGCCCCCTTTCCCCTTTCCTGCCCGCCCCACCCTGGGGCTGGAACCCTTGGAAGGCTGGCGACGCGGAAGGGCCAGTGACGTGTGCGAGGGTCCCTGCGATGTCAGGGCGGAGCAAGGGGGAGTCCGGCCAGGTTCCCGTGGCCCGCGGCGTCACCCCGGCTCTGGGGTGGGCACTGCGCCCTGTGCCCCCAGCAGCTCCTCCTCGGCCCCTCCCAGCCTGTGAGCCCGCAGGGGGAGCGACATGGCCTGTCTGCACCGGGGCAGAGCACTGCCGGGCACCCTGGGTGGCCGTGAGGGCCAGTCCAGCTGTGACCCCCGTGGCCGGGTGTGGTGGCCTCATGCCACGAGGGTAGACCCAGGTATGAGTCACGGCTGCGCGTGGGGGGTGGGAGGGGCCTCACCCTGGTCTGGGGGCCTAGCCTAGGGCTCTGCGAGCCTCGGGCCCTCTTCTTTCTTCTGTTTGCTGTCTGGTCTGAATTCTACCCCTCCCCTCCTTTTCCTTATGATCTG
The DNA here is from genome assembly GCA_004026745.1 of Myrmecophaga tridactyla. Lineage (NCBI taxonomy): Eukaryota > Metazoa > Chordata > Mammalia > Pilosa > Myrmecophagidae > Myrmecophaga > Myrmecophaga tridactyla. The sequence goes on from PVIY010054959.1 coordinate 7,850, forward strand.
AATAATGCCAGGTCAATGAAGAAAATTTAGAAAATCCAGCCAAGGACAAAATAAAAATGGCCCCTATTCCCGCCACCAGAGGCGACCCCTGTTCAGGGCTTGGTGAGACCCCTCCAGACTTTCCCTACGTACCTGCGCGTCCGTAAATGCCTAACCAGCACATGTGCCTTGACTTTCCTCCCACTAGAACATCTCCATCCGGAGCGTGGAAGGGGAGGTGTACTGTGCCAAATCCGGCAGGAAATTCGCTGGCCAGATCCAGGAGAAGTTCATCATCTCGGACTGGAGCTGCGTCCTGTCGGGATCGTACAGGTGAGCGCGGGGTTTGGCCGCCTGGCGAGGGCAGGCGAGGCGGGCTGAGCGCGGGGCAGCCCTGGCGGCGCACTCACCCGCCCCCTGCGGCCCGGGTGCTCGTCCTGGGCCCGGCGCGGGGCCTTCCTCACCGGGCTGAGGCCGGGGGCGGGGCCCTTCCCGGGAGGGTGCGCTCGGCAGCAGCCGCGGCGCCCTTTCATAGTGACAGCCGGGCCTAGAGTCACCTGTCTCCCGCCTCGGAGCTCTTAGGTGTCGCCGTAAAGTCATGCAGTCTGTATGCGGGGGTACGTGTGGGTGCCCCAATTATTTTTTTTTTAGTTTTCATTATTTTAATGTAACTTTGAGATATAATTCACATACTGGACAATTCACTCATTGAAAGTGTAGAATTCAGTGGTTTTTAGCCTACGCACAGAGTTGTGCGACCATCACCACATTTGAGAACATTTTCATTACCCCAAAAAGACATTCCATCCCCATCAACAATTCCCATTGACTCGCTTCTTTCACTTAGAGTAATATTTTCAAGGTTCACCCATGTTGTGGCATGAACAGTACTTTATTCCTTTTTATTGTGAAATAATAGTCCACTGTGTGGATATGCCATATTTCGTTCATCTATTCGTATTTGTCATTTCTGCTCTGAGCTATTATGAATAATGTTGCAATGAACATTTGTGAATAAGTTTTTGTGTGGAGGTATGTTTGCGATTCTCTTAGGATTGTGCCGAGGAGGGGCATTGCTGGTAATTCTTCCGTTTAACCTTGGGAGGAACTGCCAAACTGTTTTCCAAAGTAGATGCACCATTTTATGTGCCCACCAGCAATGAGGGTTCCAGTTTCTCCACCTCTTCACCAACTGTTATCGTCTATCTTTTTATATTTTAGTTATTCTAGTGGATAGAAAGTGGTGTCTTGTGGTTTTGGTTTGCATTTCCCCGATGGCGATGGCTAAGGATATTGAGCCTCTTTTAATGTATGTCTGATTGGCCATTTGTGTATCTTCTTGGAAAAAATGTCTATTTTTTTCTTTTATTTCTCTAGGTACATTTTTCTAAACCTTTGTTATTGTATAATATAACATATATACAAAGCAAAGAAAGAAAAAAGCAATAGTTTTTAAAGCACTCTTCAACAAATAGTTACAGGACAGACCCTAGAGTTTGTCATGGGCTACCATACGATCCTCTCAGATTTTTCCTTCTAGCTGCTCCAGAATATAAGAGGCTAGAAGGTTTAAATATTTTTTTTATCATTACAATCGAGTTTTTTTCTTTTTTGTAAACAATAACATATATACAAAAAAAGCAATAAATTTCAAAGCACAACACCACAATTAGTTGTAGAACAGATTTCAGAGTTTGGTATGGGTTACAATTCCACAATTTTAGGTTTTCACTTCTAGCTGCTCTAACGTACTGGAGACTAAAAGACATATCAATTAAAGGATTCAGCATTCATATTCATTTGTTAAACCCTACCTTCTCTATATAACTCCACTATCACTTTTGATCTTTCTGTCCCTCTCTTTAAGGGTATTTGGGCTATGCCCATTCTAACTTTTTCATGTTGGAAGGGTCTGTCACTAATATGGGGTAGGGAGATAGAACTAGCTGATGCCCTGGAGAGGCTGGGCCCTCTAGGTTTCAGGACTTATCTGGTCCAGGGACCCATCTGGAGGTTGTAGGTTTCTGGAAAGTTATCCTAGTGCATGGAACCTTTGTGGAATCTTATATATTGTCCTAGGTGTTCCTTAGGGTTAGGTGGAATGGTTTCTTTTGGGGTTTGGCAAGTTATGATAGGTAGCAATGTCTCACTGAAGCTTGTGTAAGAGCAACCTCCAGAGTAGCCTCTCGACTCTATTTGAACTCTCTCAGCCAGTGTTATTTTATTAGTTACACTTCTTTTCCCCCAGAGTCTTTTTATTTTTAAATACATGCACCAAGTCTCCTACATCCAAATGAGGATGTATTTACATCTGCCTGTATTTACAAAGTAGCCTTGTTTGGGTCCCTCCTTGAGTCTTGTCTGCAAAGCCTAAAGGACATTCTTTCAGATGTCCTCAGTGGTAACAGGGGGGAGTAGATTTGATCGTGGGTTTGGGGAAGGGAGGAAATAGAGAGCACAATTAGGGAAGAGAAGAACAGCTCACAGTAGTTTGGGAACATTTTTTTTTTCACAAAGATAATGAGTGTGACTGAGCGAGCAGAAGAGAGGGCTGGTTGCTTTTGGTCTCACTTCCTCTGCTCTAAACCCACCGCAGTGACTGATAAAACATGAGCAAAAAGACAACACCGGGAATAAGCTGGGGCCAGAGGCAGGCGGTGAATGCCAGTGGGCTAGAGTGGACAGGGGATCGAGACGCATCTGCAACGTGCCCTATTTCCCCAGGGAGCTGGAGCCCAGGTGCCATCATGACTCTAGGCAGGGAGGGATGAGCGTGAAGAGTGCGAGAGAAAAGGGGGGGGGAGGGTCCTTACATTTAAAAATGGTATTTTTCTTTAGCCTTATTTAAAAAGTCATTTTGCTAAAATCCTACTTTTTATGATATTAATAATGTGCCACCTCCAGCTTTTTTGGGTTTATGTTTGCATGATGTTTTAGTTTTGTCATTGCTGAAGCAAACGCCATGCAGTACGCTGGCTTAAACAATGGAAATTTATTGGCTCATGGTTTTGAGGCTAGGAAAAGTTCAAATCAAGGTGTCATTACGGCGATGCTTTCTTCCCAAAGACGGCCTTCTGGGCTGGCTGGCTGTTCCCCTTGTTCTCAGGCTCCTCTCTCACTGGACAGTGTATGAGGCAACTTCTCCTGGCCTCTCCCTTCTCTTCCGGGATCCCTTGACTTTCAGCTTCTGTCTGCTCCCTCTGTGATTTTCTGTCTGTGTGACTTTCACTCTGCTTATAAAGGACTCCGGTAATAGGAAAAAGACTCATCCTGACTGAGTTGGGCCACGCCCTCGAGGCACTAAAGGCCCCTGCGTCAGTACCCACATCTGAGCTCTTACCACACCACTCAGGCTAGGCGGACTTCCTGGAGGTGGTGAGGCAGTGGAAGGACATGGCCTGACGAGGGCACTGACCTGGATGGCTATACCAGCTCCACGTGCTGGACCAAGCCCGTGTGTCTCTGAGCCTCACTCTCTCCATCTGTATGCCAGGCACATGGCAGAGCTCCCGGCACACAGTTGGCACCCAATAAATGGTTGGTATTAGCCAGCCAGTACCCTGGCAAGGCCCCAAGGGGAGGGGACATGGAGAGGCAGGACCCGCAGGGCGAGGGCTAAGGAGCTGCCAGGCGGAGCGGGCTGAGTCATGCCACACTGGCTGGGGGGGGTTGGTAGCCCAATGCCCTGGGGGGACACATGGGCCCCCCGAAGACTGGTGAGCATAGAGACAGCCGTCCTCTGTTCGGAAATGCCCACCCTTACCAAATGGTCAGAGTGTCCTGGATAAGATGGCAAGTGTCACCTCCATGGCCCCAACCGCCAAGTTCCCAGCTCCTTCCCCGCTCCCAGCCCATGGACTCCCTGCAGAGAGTGCATCCCCTGGGGCCTGCGGCTAGAAGTGGCAGCACATCCTGGGCCAGGAGTGAGACAGAGCTGACTTCCACTCCCAGCTCTGCAGCCCCCACCACCGGGCAGCGCCCTCACCTCTGGGCTTCTTCCTGTCTTCCTTTCCTTCCCCTTCCATCCACCAACCGCTTAGAGAGTCTCCTGCAGCCAGCCGGCCGGGGAGAAAAGGAAAAGAGGCAGCAGAGGGAGGACGTGGGCTTCGAGGAAAACCAAACCTGGGGGAGGAAAAGGGGTCCGGGAAGGGCCGGATCGGACTCAGGCTCCCTTTGGCTCCCTCCGCCCTCTCCTGGTACCTGCCCGGGAGTCGTGCTCCCTCACCTGCGCGGGCCCTGCACCTGCGCGGGCCGTGCTCCCTCACCTGCGCGGGCCCTGCACCTGCGCGGGCCGTGCTCCCTCACCTGCGCGGGCCCTGCACCTGCGCGGGCCGTGCTCCCTCACCTCCGCGGGCCGTGCTCCCTCACCTGCGCGGGCCGTGCTGCCTCACCTCCGCGGGCCGTGCTCCCTCACCTGCGCGGGCGCTGCACCTGAGGCGTGAATGCGGCCGGCGGGAGGAGCCGCGGTCCTTTTTCGGGGCCGCCAGGCCGGTGGAGGGCTCTGAGAGAGGCCGCCCCGCCGACGCCTCTGGCAGCCCCTGTCACCGAGCCCCTCGGCGCCCCTCCTTGGCCGTCACCACCCGCCTGGGCGTGGCCCGTGGAGGACGGAGCCCCCCGGGTCTGTTCTCAGCTCTGCGCACCCCCCAGGCTGTCCGGGGAGAGGTCGGGCCGGCCGCCTCCTCAGCCTTGCTGCTTCCCTGGACGGGGGCAGAGGCCTCAGGGCAAGCCAGAGAGGCTGACCTTCTAAAGCCTAGAACCCGAACTCAGGACTCAAGGCCTCGCCTGGACCGCACTGCGGCTGGGCCCAGCACCCACCTGGGCGGGAGGGACCCGGCCTGCCCTAGAGCCAAGGAGCCGAGCCTGGGAGGAGGGGCTCACCCGGGCTGAGGAACCCTCACTGCCCCTCTTATTTTCCATTCAGGTAGACTTTATGTAACAAAATTAACCACCTTTGAGTGTATTGATTCAGTGGCATTTAATCTATTCACAGTGTTGTTCAACCGTCACCTCTGGCTAATTCCAGAACTTTCTCATCACCCCATATGCAAACCCCAGACCCATGAAGCAGTTGCTCCCTGTCCCCCTCCGCCCAGCCCAAGGCAAACACTAGTCCATTTCCTGTCTCTGGATTTGCCTATTCTGGACATTTTATACAAATGGAATCGTACAACACGTCACCTTCTTTCACGTAGCTTAACCTCTGAGTGGTTCATTCGTGTCATCCCCTGTATCAAGACTTCATTCCTTTTCCTGGCTGATAGGTTTCCATTGAATGGATAGACCCGTTTTGTTTATCTAGTCATCTGCTGAGGGACGTTTGGGCTGTTTCCACCTTTTGGCCTTTGCAGAGCTTTTGAAACCCCTTTCCTAGGCCGGCTTCTCCTTGGGGCACTCAGGCTTGCCTCACGGGAGGGAAGGGAGGGAGCTGCGCCAGGCGCTGGAAGAGCTGAGAATTATTGGAACTCAGACAGGAAGACAGCAGAACAAGTGCCGCCCTCCCTCCATCAGACCAAAACCTGATCCAATTTAAAATGATCTGATCTTTGATAGACCAAAGTGTGCATGTTTTTAAGAAACATATTCCTGGCCAGAATCTTATTTAAAAGACTATGCCCCAAAGTTGGCGATTAAGCAATCACTTTAGAGCAATTCTGCACCCTCCCCACCCCCCAGGGCATAGGGCAGGACAAGGGGGAAAAATCCCCCAGCCTCGCCAACCGCCAACCTCGAGGATCTGGCCTGAGAGCACTGTCACTGTCATTTGGAAACTAAGAACCGATGGAGAGATAAAGGTGGGGAAACGAGTTCTGTTATCTGTGTGCATCCTGAAAACCGTGAGGGAGCTGAAGGGAAGGGTTTGGGGCACTTTGGGGAAAGCAAAACTGAGCGTGCTCTGGAAGGGGCTTCCGTCCTCTGTGGAATCTCTCAGGCCCCAGACTGGTTCTGCTCAAGCTGAAACCCATTCCCAAGAAACATTTCTTCTTTCACTGGAACACCTTAAGGAAAACAGAAGGCCTCAGGGCCTTTGCACTGCCCAGACTTTGACTTTGCACTCTGCTGGTGAGCTCTTTCCTGGTGTCTTTATCCTGCCAACTGATCTTTCAGTCTTCAGCTTCCAGATGACAGACTTTCTTTGATCCCCACATATAGAAGCTCCGTTATCCTCTATGGCTTCACCCTCATAACAATTTCTAATTATTTGTGTATAGA
>PVIY010054961.1:0-13976 GCA_004026745.1 Myrmecophaga tridactyla
TTAAAGGATTAAGTGTTAACTGCAGCAACATTGAATAAAAAAACAAACAATAAAATGGTCAACTGATCTCACCAGTCATTTCTTGTTCCTTTAGTGCCAATTGACCAATAATTTGCAAAATGTCACAAGAAGCATTTAATTAAGTTTTATAATGACTGTTGCTGTTAATTTTGTCTATAATTATTCTTTATTTCCTTAACCTAAACAAATTAGCTTTAATAGTATGTCAGACAGTATTTTCGGTCTCCACAGGACTTCTAATTTATAGCCTTTTCATTGCTGATTAATCAAAACTGTCCATAAAACATGCTTTCAACCCCATGCATTCACTTTTCTGGTACTCTTCTGGCCCCGAAAAGCCTACTGATTTACTTTATTCACACTGGGATAATATTTTTTCCTTTGTCTTGATAGGCACAATTTCATTTTCTAAGAATAGCTGTAACATGGTTTCATGCATAATAGAACTCCAGGATACTGGAATAATTTTGACGATTTCATGCCTGTATTAGAAAATTCCCATGTTTAAGGTAGCAATGTTCCTCAATGCGTTAATGCAATTGAAAGGCAAGACACAGGGATTTGAAGATATTTTCTCCTGTCCACTAAAATTAAAATGATGAGTTGCTACTGGCATCTAAATGTTATTAATGAGGATGTCATACCTATTCATAAATATAAAAAAAAAAAACTGTCCAGTGAGAAAAAGGAACTGAAAACATTCCCATTTGTGAACCAGGATGTATTTGAAATGCTGCTCCCTTGGTGAATATGACAGCTTTCTCATCAGGCAGGGTGTTGCCACCTCCTCAGGGATGTGGGTCATCAGCATTACCTGCTATGGCTGACACATGGCAACAAAGGAAAGAAACATTCAGCCCTCTTCAATTCACTGTCATTCCCACTGTATTCAAAGTAGCGCTACTTTGTTGATATTATTAAGTGACATGCACCTGAAAAAGGGACTTTCTAGGTAGAATGATTTTGACAGTGGATACAAGTAATTACTGCACAATTGGTATTAGTGTCTTATCCTAAAGCAGTACAGTGACTGGACCCTCTATTTAGAAATATGTGTATTCTAAGCTGAAGAAAAAATTAATTTTGTGTCCAGGAATAAGCTCAGAAATGCGATTTCAACAACTGGTTTTAGTGTATTTCTGAACTAGGCAACTATTGCTGCTCACCAGAACTTTTTTTTTTTTTTTAACCTTTCCTAAAGCTTATCTTCCTCTTATTGTCCCCATATTCTACCTACAAAAGCACTGGTTTTCAGCTTTCTTAAGCCTTCCTAAATTTTGAAATCTAAATTTGTTTTTATAAATCATTTGAGAGCAACCAAAGTATATTGGAGAAGAAAACGATGTCTGATATAGATCAGTGGAAAGTACAATCACAACAATCACAGTACGCAATGTGTCCCTTCAGCAAGCATGCCAAGGGAGAAGCATCTTTTATCAGTGCTAAATCCAGCACTTGAGTAGCACAGCATTCAATAAATAATGGTGATTCTGGTGATTCTCTATTCCTCTCTTGGTTCATTTCTAAGACCTCAGAGGTCCCACTCTAAAGCACAAAATCCTATTGCTTTTGAGGAACTTCTATTTTTCAATAATCCTTCAGAAATTAGAAGTCTTGGCTAGCTTATGCAGCATCACAAAGATCAACTGAACAGCCTTGCAGAATCTGTTAAATAATGACTTTTAATAATCCCAGGTACATTACTTCTTCCAAAATGAAACGACCTTCCTGTGCCCTTCCTCCACCTCTTAGCTGTGTTCATTCAATGTGTTTCTGGCATATTTAAATATTTAAGCTCAATTTGATTGAATTCTAGAATGACAAAAGAACCAAGAAACCTCCCCAATCATTAAATGTCAACAAGAAAATCCTTCAAAGAGGGATAGCATCTAAATGCTAATGTTTTCAGAATCTGGTGCTGTTTATTGCCAGCCCCCTCTTCCCCAGCCTATTGCCTTGTGTGCCATGCGAATGGCAGTTCACAGAGGAGAAATGTGTGCTCTCTGCCTGAATATACCAGCTTTCATAACAAGATTTTGAAACATAGTTTTTTCCCCAAGTAAACATTTTAATTTGATATTTTGTGGGTAAAACTTTCAGAGTTCATTGCCTTTTCTCCTACGATTTTCTTTTTTATAACTTCCTCCCAGTCCAGGGGAGAAGCTCAGTGTTAGACACTACAGAAAACAATTCTTCTCTCTCCATTTCTCATGAGCTTCAGTGCAAAGCTAAAAGCAAAACTAAGAGAATTCAGGGTGGGCCACGGTAGCTCAGCAGGCAAGAATGCTCGCCTGTTATACCAGAGGATCTGGGTTCGATTCCCGGTGCCTGCCGTGTAAAAAAAAAAAAAACTAAAAGAATTCAGAAGTTCTCAAATGGTGGCTATGGAAAATTCATCATAAATGGGGCAAAAACAGCATTATAGCAGAGAGACAAAGAGAAGAACACCCAACTCTTGATGGAATGCTGCTGCAGCCAGGCCCCAGAGCCTCAACTGTGCCTTCATGAATAGTCAGTGAAAACAGCCATTAACCTGGCTGCACCCAATGATAATGCCACAAACTTTATGAACCCCAGGCCGGCTGCAGTGGAGGCAGCCAAGATCAGCCAGTGTCTGCAGAGAAGACCCCCATGTCCCCCAGACCCCTCTTCCCCCACCACCATGGCCATGCTTTCCACTAGCTGTTTCTGCAAGTGGGGAAAACAAAAGAAGAGGGGCAGGGAGAAAACCAGAGAGACTGAGAATTTACCCAAAGGAGATTAAGCTAAACTGAAATAGACTGCTTAAAACCCAAAGAAAGTTACCTTTGTCAAGTTTCCTTTTTTCTTCCACTATCAGTAGAAAAGATGATAAAAAATTACAGAAAGCTACATTTTTACACATTGCACTCTGTAAATTTTACCCATTTCCCCCCTAGATGGAAGAATTTTCATCTATCTCAGCTTGAATTTATTAATGTTTCTAAAAGATATGATAACAGTTCTATATCTCTCAGTGGTTTTTATCATAATAGTCTGCAACAGAACCCCCACCACCACCACCACCACCAATCTCTCAGTAATCTCATCATTCTGCATGATACAGCTGTCTTTTAAATCAGTGCGTTTCCTTCCATTACCACCATCACTTACCTGGATAATGGCAAAGCCCTCCTCACTCGTCTTGTTCTTCCTCTCTCCAAATTTTTCTGATCATATTAAGCATCAACACAACCCCAGGCCTCCCTTTCATTCTTTATACACTGCATTTAAAATAAACTCTAAACATGGAAATCTGTCCATTATTGTGCTGCTTGAAAACCAAAGGTTTTCCATTTTCCTCTGAATAAACCCAAGTATGTTTAAATGGTTTTTCAACTATGGTCCCAATGAGAAAGAGATGGAATACTCAAGTGAGGACTACTTGAGGAGAGTGTTATAAATGGGTATTCTAGTTTGCTAGGCTGCCAAAAGCAGATAACATAAAATTGTCTGGCTTTTAGTAATGGGAATTTATAAGCTTACAAACTTACAGTTCTGAGGCTGTGAAAATGTCCAAATCAAGACATTATCAAGGGTGGCTGCTATGGCTCAGCAGGCAGAGCTCCAACCTGCCGTGCTGGAGGTCTGGAGTTCGATCCCTGGTGCCTCCTGCCCATATGCAAATTTGAAAAAAAAAAAAAAGACATTATCAAGATAACTTTTTTCCTGAAGACTGGCTGCTGCTGATTGTGGACTCCTCTGTTACATGGGAAGGCACCCGACAGCATCTGCTGGTCTCTCCCTTCCCTTCCAGGTTTTGTTGCTTTCTGTTCCTTGCTTCCATGGCTTTCTTTGTTTTTGTCTGAATCTCATTCTCTTATAAAGAGTTCCAGTAAGAGGATCAAGAACCTCCCTTAATGAGGTGGGTTACATTTTAAGATCCTATTCACCAAAATATCTTATTTACAATGGATCCACACCCACAAAATGGATTAATTTTAGGAACATGCTTTTCTGGAGTAGATACAGCTTGAAACCATCCCAATGGCTTATTTAGAAAGTTGTAGGTGGGATGTACGAGCACTACAGGGAATCATGTAGCAGGACTGTACTGTCCATTTGGCTAAGCCAGAACCATGTTTATCCCTATATGGTTCTAGGTTAGAGTTCACTAGAAGAGAAACTTATTTTGAGACTCAGAAGACTGAAGTAAGACAGTGGCTATTAGAATCTGAAGGTAGTTATGGCAGAGTGGTGAAAGACATACAGAGGTGCAGATAAATTCCAACTTGGCCTTGTCTTCCCTCACCCCACGTCCAGCTCTTCTTTCTAACTGCTGACCCTAATGATCAACAACACCCCAAGACTAGATGCATACTTCATCAGCTCTCTTCTATTTTTCCCAGTCCAGCAGCCAAATGTGCCTGGCTTGCCAGGTTTCCTGGCAAGCTGCAACTTGTCCACCTGTGCCAGTCCTTCCAAAGGGCTGATTTGAAGCTTTTCTCTGATCTTCCAGCTTCCCTTCTTGGTTCCTTATTTCCTCAGCTTCTCCCACAAGGGTTTATTATTTGTTTTTCCCATAATAAACCCCTTATTCAATAATACACAGAGAATTTCTGCTTCCCTGATTTTGTGAATTTTATGTAGTCTAGGACTACTGTTAAGAGAAAGCCTGAGACAAGTAGGGACCTTGGGTAATGGACAAGCTAGTTCAGGTGGCCCCACAAGAAAGTAAGCAGGGAAATAATTTCTTTTTCCTCTCTTCCTCCAGTCACTTCCCTGGCTCCTCATTGGCAGAAAACAACTAGAAGCCAAAACAACCAATGTAATCTCTACAGGTTAATTTGCAGTGCACAGAGAAGAAAGCAGATTGGACCTGCAATATATCCAACACACATACCTGACATCATATATTAGGGCCTGCCCCCCTGCTCCACAGGCCTCTCAAACCCATCTTTTATTGTTTCCTGGTACTCTGTTCAAGCCATTCTGAATTGCTGTTACATCCTTGAATCTTCCATGTTTGTAATTGCCTAACAGGCATTGCACATATTGTTCTGTTATTATTATTTTCTTTCTTCTTCACTTTCATTTGGATAATCTCCAGTTATCCTTCATATATCAGCCTGAAAGTCACTTCCATATAGAGCCATCTCTAGATACCTTGATTAAGTTAGATATTCTCTAGAATGCTCATCTTCCATGAGGAAGACCCAGGTTCGATTTCTAGACCATGCACCCCCCCCCAAAAAAATTATCAAGTTCATTTAAAGTATATATGGAAAGACGAAGGACTTGCAGCCTTGACTGGATTTTTACCTGCTTGGATCCTGACCAGCTGGCTGATTTAGGGAGAGGCAGGGCTGAGGTGAAGAGGTGACCCAAGAGCACCATCTGCTGTGAAGATGCAGAAAGTGCAGCCTAGCAAACTGCCTTCCTGCCTAGCTTGTAACAGATCTCCAAGTAGAGTTGCAACTCCTATTCCAATCTGGCTTGGTGGGGAATTACAGACAAACCAAGTGCAAAAGAATACCTTCATCACAAACCCAAGCAACTACAAAATTGTAAATGAGCAAGGGAAATCAACTCTCGAAATAACCTTATTAAGATAATCAAATGACTCAAAGGCAGGAGAAAATCACAAAGCGCATCAATATGCTAGAAAATATGGTCCAGCCAAATGATCAAATTTAAACACCAGAAGAGACACAGAATTTGGAACAACTAATCAAAGATGTCTGTACAAATCTCCTAAATACATTCAATGGGTTGAATAAAGACATAAAGGATATGAAGAAGACACAAGAATAACATAAAGAATGACCTGAAAGAATAGAAAAACAGCAGATCTTACAGAAATAAAGGATACTGTAGATCAAATTAGAAATATACTAGAGGTACACAACAGCAGATTTGAAGAAGCAGAAGAAAGAATAAGAGAACTAGAAGACAGGACAACTGAATTCAAACACACAAAATAATAAATGGTGAAAAAAGATGGAAAAAGTTGAATTGGATATCAGGGAAATAATGAATATCATGAAGCACACAAATATCAAAATCACTGGTGTCTGAGAAGGAGAAGAGAAGAGTAAAGGACTAGGAAGATTATTTGAGGGCATAATTGGGGGAAACGTCCCAACCTTTATCAAAAACATAAATACGCAAATCAAAGAAGCTGAATGAACTCCAAATAGAATAAATTCAAATAGACCCACTCCAAAACACATACTAATCAGACTGACAAATGCTGAAGAGAAGAAGAAAGCCCTAAAAGCAGCAAGAGAAAAGTGATTCACACATACAAGGGACACCACATGAGATTAAGTGCAGACTCAACAGGCACCATGGAGGCAAGAAGGAGGGCAGTGGTATGATATATTTAAGATTCTGAAAGAGAAAAATTTCCAACTAAGAATTCTTTATCCAACAAAATTGTCCTTCAAAAGTGACAAAGATTAAATTTCACAGTCAAACAAATAATGAGAGAATTTGTTAACAAGTGACTGGCCCTGCAAGAAAATACTAAAGGGAGTTCTGTCAGCTACAAGGGAAAAAAAAAGCAGGAGAGGGAAATCTGGAGGAGGGAACAGAATAGAAGAGTATTAGCAAGGGTAATTTAAAGAACAAAAAGAAAGAGAGGGGCAAAATTTATAGCTCTGACAAATAAAAGCCAAATAAGATGGTAGATTCAAGAACTGCCCTTATAGTAATAACTTTGAATGTCAACAGACTAACCTCACCAATTAAAAGATACAGATTAACAGAATGGATTAAAAAATGACCCATCTGTATGCTGTTACAAGGGGCTTATTTTAGACTTAAGGACACAAATAGATTGAAAATGAAAGGATGGAAAAAGATATTCTATGCAAGGTATAACCAAAAGGAAGCAGGAGTAGCTATATTAATATCAGACAAAATAGACTTTAAATACAAAGATGTCATAAGAGACAATTAGTAATAGGAACACTCAACAAAGAAGAATTACACATCCAAACAAGGAATCCCAAAGTACATGAGGCAAACCCTGGCAAAACTGCAGGGAGCAACAGACATTTCTTCAATAATAGTACAAGACTTCAATACATCACTCTCTTCTATAGATAGAACAACCAAACAGAGGATCAATAAGGAAATGGGGAACCTAAACAATGTGATAACAACATAACCTAACAGACATATATATATCTTTACACCCCCAAACACCAGGATATACATTCTTCTCTAGTGCTGGTAGTATGCTGTCCTGGATAGATCATAAGCTAGGGTACAAAGCAGGTCTTAAAATTTTTAAATAGATTGAAATCATTCAAAGTATTTTCTCTACTCATATGGAATGAAGTTGAAAATCAATAACCAAAAAAGAACCAGAAATTTCACAAATATATGGAGATTAAATAACACACTCTTAAACAATCAGAGGGTCAAAAAAGAAATTGCAAGAGAAATAAGTAAATATCTGGAGACAAATGAAAATGAGAATGCAAAATATCAGAACTTTTGGGATGCAACAAAGACAGTGCTGAGAGAGAAATTTATTGCCTTAAATGCCTTTATTTAAAAAGAAGAAAGAGCAAAAAATTGAGGGCTTAACTGCTCACCTTGAGGAACTACAGAAAGAATAGCAAAAGAACCCCAAGACAAATAGAAGAGAAATAACAAAGATCAAAGCAGAAATAAATTAATTGAGAAAAATTCTTTGAGAAAATAAATAAAATCAATGGACCCTTAGCTTGGCTGACAAAGAATAAAAGAGAGGAGATGCAAATAAACAAAATCAGAAATGAGAAGGAGGGTCATTACTATGGACCCTGAAGAAATAAAAAAAAAAAATCATAAAAGGAAACTATGAACAACCATATGCCAACAAACAGACAACTTAGATGAAATGGACAAATTTCTAGCAACACATGAATAACGTACACTTATTTGAGAAGATGAAGATCTCAACAAACCAATTACAAGTACAGATTCAATCAGTCATCAAAAAGCTTCCTACAAAGAAAATCCCAGGGCCAGATGGCTTTACATGGGAATCTCAATAAACATTCCAAAAAGAACTAACAACATCCCTGCTTAAACTCTTCTAAACTTTTGAGGAAAAAAGAACACTACCTACATTATGAAACAACACTCTAATACCAAAATAGGAAAAGATACTACAAGAAAGGAAAACTACAGGCCAACCTCCCTAATGAATATAGATGTAAAAATTCTAAGAAAAAAATTAGGAAATCTAACCCAATGGCTCATTTAAAGTGGGGTTTATTCCAGACACACAAGTGTGGTTCAACACAAGAAAATCAATCAGTTTTATACAACATATTAAAAAGTCAAAAGGAGCTGTGAAGTTCAATGGTCCCGAGGGGGCAGGTGTTTGCTGGAATGGCAGTGCAGAAATGTAGTGGCTTGGGCTAGTCAGATCCTTGGCAGGCAGGAAAGATCTCTGAAGAAGTGACATTTGAGCAGCAATCTGAAGGAAAAGGAGCCAGACACGTCAAGATCCGGGGTAAGAATTTTCCAGTAGAGCGAATCAAAAGTGCAAAGCTTCTGATGATAGAATAAGCTTGGCTGTTTACAGGAAGTACAAGAAAGAAGGCGATGTGGCTGAAACAGGATCAAGATTTCTCTATAGCCACCTCCCTAGAATGGCTAGATACCCATGGGGGCCACGATAAGAACCAGCCACACTTTGCTCATATTGGCTTCCACTTGTATGGGACCAGAGAGTTTGAAGAGACTCTCCCAGAGGAGCAATGACCAAGCAATAAGGCTGCTTCAGTTGACAGTGATCAAAGTGATCATAATCAGAACATTGTCTTGAAAAACTGACATCCACACAAAGGGGTAATATACTGACATCATTAAATGTCTTTAAAAAACATCTGAAGTGGGTTCTAAATTAATCTCTATGTTCCAGAATTCAGATAAATTGTTATCCCCCATGGCTACAAAGTGTCTTGCATTGCTTCTCTATTTCCAGCTGAGAGAGTAGATATCATGAAGTAATTCTTGGATTGTTTTTTGTCAAAAAAATCTTTCTGAGTATTCTGAAAATGATAAGATAGCATCCTGTCTCTGGACTACAATTGTAATAAAAGAAACATTTAAAGATACATGTTTGCAAAAACAAAAAACAAAGAAAAAAAAACACATTCTAAAATGTTCCTGGCTCCTTTTGACACCATTTTTGAAGTATTTTACAACTCCTTATTTTCTCAGCATTTTAAAACCTGCTAAGATACTTCTAAAATAATAAATAGCTTGATAAATTTACTGGAGTTGCTTGAACTTCTTATAGCCTCCAGAATCTAGCTGAAGTCACATTTCACTTGCAAGAGGATTTTATTTTTGAAAACTTCTTGTGTGTTAGACATTATTACCTGCCCATTCAGGCATTCATCAAAAAGAAGTTCATACTCTTCATTCAAAAAGAACTTCTCTGTAAAGTGGGTGAAGACCTCTTTCCTGGATCTGCCCTTTCCTTAATGCCACCAGATCTTCATTTCTCTGTGAACTTGGAGTTGCTGAGAACTTTGTTCATGGAAAACCTTCCTACTTTGGAGGTGATGAAATTCAGCCTCACTGTGAAAGTATCTCTTGTCTAGACCAAGTGATCCTGAGAGGAGTGAGCTTAGTTTTAATTAAATCCTTAGAAATCAAGTTTCAAAACTGTACTTTAGCACATGAAATGAAAGTTGATTTACAGAGATTCATATCTGAGTTACTGACTTTAAAGTCTCATCTTTAGTACTCTCTGCAATTGCACAAATCCCTATGAGTGGCTGACTAGGGTCTTCATAGGACAAGACAATGACATGCTGGAAGCTGCCAAGGCATCCCAGGGCATCTACCTCAAGTTGACCCAACAATGTTGTAAATACACTGAAATCTTGACCCAAGAACAATTAAGGTGGAACTGCTGTCACATACATGAAAATGGCTCTAATCCTCACTGTATTTTCTCATTCTTCTTAAAAAATATTGAGGATTTGATTTGACCATTCTTCTTGGCTTTTTATTTCATCAGACACCTGTTTTCTTGAATATTTTGTTAGATATTTAAAATTACTCGAAAAAGATTGGTTTAATTTCTTCATCATTTGTAAGTATTTTGATGCAACTGAATCTGGAGAGGGCTTTGATATTTGTAGTTGTATGCCCTCACTTGTCCAAGAAAGAACATCATCCAGATGGAACCACATTATTTAATTGCCCTTAATGGTCACATAAATCCTAATGCTTGGGTGTCTTGGGCTTCTGATACTTCTTCTGAACCACCCAACCAGGTTGTGACATTAAGGGAGACCCATGCCGTGCTCCAGGGTGATAGTCAGACTTCTCCCCAACCTTATCAAGGTCTGTGGATTATGACAGCCCTGATGATTCTGAAGTGGAATCCAAAGATCAGCATTTAGCAAACAGTAAGTAGACGTCTTTACACCAAGAAGCAATTAAGAAGATTCTGGACACAGCTGGGTCAAGAATGGATAAAAAAAAAAAGTTTGGATTATCATGGATTCTGATACCAAACGAATATAATACTAGTGTCTTCAGTGATTGTCAAGTAGCCCCAAACAACATTGCTTCCAAAATGGGAATATCCTCAGAACAGTTATATGCTTTGAAGAATTACAAGGTGCTGTTAAGCATTTCCAGAAGAAAAATCTTTTCCCATATGTCCTACGTTGCTAGCTGCCAGTATGTAATATACCAGAAATGGAACAGCTTTTAAAAAGGGGAATTTAATAAGTTGCCAGCTTACAGTTTTAAGGCCGAGAAAATGTCCCAATTAAAACAAGTCTATAGAAATGTTCAATCTAAGGTATCCAGGTAAAGATACTTAGATTCAAGAAGTCCGATGATGGTCAGTGTTTCTCTCTCATCTGGAAAGTCACATGGCAAACACAGCATTGTCTGCTAGCTTCCTTCCTCTCCAAGCTTCCTGCTTCATGATGCTCCCTGAGAGGCATTTTCCTTCTTCAACACCAAAAGTGGCTGGTTGGTGGACTCTCTCTGCTTTCTGGTTCCGTGGTGTTCTGTCCTCCTTCTCTGCTCTCTCAGAATCTCATGGCTTTCTCTCTTATGTTCTTTAACTTTTTCCAAAATGCTTCTTCTTTTAAAGGATTCCAGTAAAACCAGTGGAGACCCACCTGGAATGGGTGGAGACACATCTCCACCTAATCAAGTTTAATAGCCATTTTTGATTGAGTCACATCTCCATGGAAATAAGCTAATTAAAGTTTCCAACATACAGTACTAAACAGGGATTAGAAGAAACCGTTGCTCCCACAAGATTGATTTAGGATTAAAACATGGTTTTTGTAGGATACATAAACCTTTTCAAACCAGCACACCATATAACCCATCCGCATTTCTGAAATTGTTAAAACATATTGAATCGATATATAAGAATAGGAGCCCTTTTAAAACAGTGGCATTTTACTTCCAGGAACTATTTGCCCTTAGTATCAAACTTGCCTCAATGAGATAATAGGAAAAGAAAAAAAACATAGCTCAAATGGGTTTTCGAATGCAAGCCTTTCTTTTGGCCTCATTGAGAGCAACTTAATGACTGAAAAAAGATCCAGCAAATGACTGGTCACGTGATACATGTTTGTACCATTTGAACTTTTTGGTAATTCAAACACACAAAATTTGGGATGGTTATTATCTCAAGTTTTATTATTTATTATTATTAAATATTCTGAGGCATTTAAATGTCTTATGATATGTAAAAAAATGTAAGATTTAGCAGTTTTTTAAAGAGAAATAACAGCTTTTGCACATAAGCCTCTTCTTTAAAAAATTTAAAATCACTAAGTGATTTTCCTGTTTAAGTTTTTGTGATATGAATAATTCTGTCTTTCTGAGGGGAGGCAGTAAATTCAAGTGTTCAAATATTTATTGGATTTGGTTGATAAGAGCCGAAATTATTATCCTTGAAAGTCTGTCATTAAAGCAAACTAAAATGCTATGGTTAATATTATTAAAATGATCTCTTTGTAAAGAATTTTTTTAAAAAAAGCCTACCAAACCTAAAAATATATTTTAAGGCTATGATAATCAAAACAATTTAGTACTCACATAGAAATGGAAAGATCAGTGGAGCCAAAAAGAGGATTGCTTGTTAAAATAAGAACGAGATGCCATGCTAACCAAATACAAATTCAAAGGTCAAACAGTTTGGTAGCATACTGTTGGTGGGGGTATACAGTGGGGCACTTTCTATCATAATTTTAAAAATACATATCCTTTGATAAGAAATTCCACTTAGAAAAATATTCCCACAAAAGCACACAAAAAATGTGTTACTCAAGGAGTTCTGATGCCACATTGTAAAAGCAAAAGACTGGGAAAGGTGGTTAGATAAAGCATTATTTATGTACTCTGGGGAATTCTATACAGCTATGAAAAGAATGAACTATTTCTGTGTTTGCAAGTATGAAACAATCCCCAGTTAAAAAAAGAAGTGAACACATTGTTCTATCATTTGTTTAAGAAAAGTTGGGTGGCAGGAATAATATCCATATATTACCTAAGCTTTTGTGTGTGCATGAAGTATTTATGGAAGAATACTTATATAAGAAACTTGATAATAGTTACATTGGGAGACAAGTCTGAGGTAGAAGATTTGACTTTCTTATCCTTTTGTACGATTTTATTTATTTTTTCTTAATTGGGTACATTTTAATGAAAATAACTTTTTAAAGAAAAGTAAAAAGTAATAAGTTTCTTTGTCTTTAAGGGTACAAAAATATTAATTGTGTTAACTCAGATTATGCAAATGTCTTTATAAGTTTAATAAAAGAGCCATCAACCCTTCATATATATAAAATAAAGAAAAAGCAACCTCATACATATGCTAAGTGTTGGTATTTCAGAATCCCTACATATATAATTGATTCTTGGGTATAAATCAATTCACCAAACCCTACTATTAATGACAGTGACTGGTGTTGACCTTTCAGGGTATCCAAGAACTGTTCTTAGGTCATAGAGGTACACATAACTAGTGGTATTCTTGTGTACATTGAGTTCCAAGTGTACTGCCATCAATCAGACTAACTCCAACCCTTCTCCAAATAAAAACAGCATATGTGAATTGCAGTGAGTTTAAAAATAAAAAGTCAAAATGGAAAAGTCACATGATTATCTTGATTGATGCTGAAAAAGCATTTGACAAAATTCAGGATTTTTTTCTGAATAAAATGTTTCAAAAGGTAGGAATCAAAGAAAACTTCCTCAATATAATAAAGGACATATATGAAAAACCCACAGCCAGCATCATATTCAATGGTGAGGAACTGAAAGCCTTTCCCCCAAGATCAAGAATGAAACAAGGATGTCCACTGTCACCATTATCATTCAACATTGTGCTAGAAGTTCTAGCTAGAGCAATCAGGCAAGAAAAAGAAATAAAAGGTTTCCTTATCAGAAAGCTAGTAACAAAACTTTCATTATTTACAGTTGACATGATATTACAGTGGGAAAATCCTGAGAAATCTACAACAAAGCTACTTGAGCTAGTAAACCAATTCAGCAAAGTGACAGGATATAAGATTAATGTATAAAAATCAGTAATATTTCCAAACACAAATAATGACCTGAGGAGACAATTAAGAAAAAAATTCCATTTACAAGAGCAAGTAAAATAATCAAGTATATACAAATAAACTTATCCAAGGATGTAAAGGACCTTTACACAGAAAATTGCAAAACATTGCTAAAAGTAGTCAAATGTCTGAATAGGTGGGAAAATACTCCATGTTCATGGATAGGAAGGTTAAATATCATTAAGATGCTAATTCTACCCAAAGTGATCTACAGATTCCATGCAATACCAATCAAAACTCCAACAACCTACTTTAAGACTTGGAAAAGTTAGTCATTAAATTTATTTGGAAGGGAAATGGGGCCCTGGATAGCCTAAAACATCCCCAAAAGAAGAATGAAGTGGGAAGACTTATACTTCCTGATTTTAAAGCTTA
>PVIY010054962.1:0-13964 GCA_004026745.1 Myrmecophaga tridactyla
ACTGTTAGAGGTTCTAAGCAAATGTCAGATACAGTACAGTCCAATATGACGCAATATTAGGGAAGCAGGCGCGGAGTAGACAGGAACTCTGTACTATCTGCCATTTTCTTCTAAAAGTAAATAGATTATATCATTAAGGAATGCATTTGAAATATATTGTTAAGAAAATGAAAGGATAAGACCATGTCTGGGAGAAAGTACTAGCAAAGCAATGTCCTATTGTTTTAGTTTGTAAAAGCTGCTAGAATGTGATATACCAGAAACAGAATGGCTTTACAAAGGAGAATTTATTAAGTTGCAAGTTTACAGCTCTAAGGCAAAGAAAATGTCCAAATTAAGGTAGGACCATAAAAATGTTCAAATTAAGGCATCCAGGGAAAGATGAACCTACCTTGGTCCAAGAAGGGCTGATGAACTTTAGGGTTTCTCTCTCAACTGGAAAGGCATGGCAACATCTGCTGGTTTCTCTCCAGGAATCTTCAACGGCTCCCCCAGGGGCATTTTCCTTCTGCATCTCCAAAAGGTCTCCGGCTGTGTGTGCTCTCATGACACTGAAGCTTTTCCAAAATGTTTCCCTCTTAAAGGTCTCCAGGAAGCAACCCCACCTTGGATGGGTGGAGACACATCTCCATGGAAACCATCTAATCAAAAGTTACCACCCACAACTGGGTAGGTCACATCTCCATGGAAACAACTTAATAAAAAACCTCCCACCCAGCAGTGTTGAATGAGGATCAGAGGACTTGGCTTTTCTGGGGTCCACCACAGATTCCAACCAGCAGAGTGATAAAGGCCTGGTACCTAGAATGTGAAGGGCTCTTAGACTCACTGAAATGAACACAGTTGATTCAATGGGGAAATGTACAAAGCGTTTGAAGACACTTCTCCAAAGCAGATGCATGGATTGCAGTTGTGCATGTGAGAAGGTGCCCAATGTCATGAGTTGTTAGAGAAACACAGATTAAACCACAAGAGCTAGAACTGGGCATGTGGAAGGGAGCTGGCGCTGCCGAGAGCGTGGGCCGCGCGGCCTCCTAGGTGCCCGTGGGGTCGCAGAGCAGGTGCAGCGGCTTGGGCCAGCCTAGGCGGTTTCCAGCGACGGCTGCCCTACGTGTAAGGCTGCACACGCAGGCACCGCAGCCTTACGCATTGGCCCCTGACTGGACATGGCCAGCAGACTGTCACCGCACAAAGGAGCACTGATCCACAAGGAAAGGCACAGATGCCTGAGAATGGCGGTGTCGTGGATGAACCCCTAGGCATCGTGCAAAAGGAAAGAAGCCAGACACTAATGACCGCCTGGGTCTGATTCCACTTGTGTGACTTTCTAGAAAAGACAAAACTCTAGAGCCGGGAGGCTGATCGTGGTTGCCAGGGGCTGGGGCACGTGGGGAGCTGCTGGGACGTTGGAAGTGTCTCATGTCTTGGTTGCGGTTTTGTCACTGCATTGTGTGCGTTTGTCAAAGCCCATTGAGCTGCTCACTTCCCCAGGGCAGAGAGTGTCTCAGCCGCCCTGTCCAGAGGCTGCGCATGTGGCGCTGCCTTCAGGGGCTGCGGGACGTCCTGCTGCTCTGCCTGTGATGCTGCTCCGCTGTGGGGGCGACCTCGAGGCTGCCCACCTGCCGTCCTCCCCATCCTCGCCGTCCTCCCCTGGGCGCCATAACATCGGCCTGCCTCCTGTGACTTTTTTGCAGTGATTTAATTAGGCAGTGTGCGTCCAGGGCTTAGAAAGTTCTCAGAATGTGTGAGCTCTGTTTCCTGTGCTGCGGCGTCTGCGTGAGAGGGGGGCTGAGGTGAGGCGTCCACGTGCCGTCGCGGGCACAGGCTGAGGTCGGTGCTGCTGTTTCACGTGAGGACCCATGCGTGTTTGTGGTGCCCTCCTGCCCCGTCCTGCGCGTTCCCACTGGGGTCCCTCTTGGCCAGACAGTGCCAGGCCATGGACACCGCCTGGACGATGGGGATGAGCAGGGCCCCACTGCCCTCTGGACTTGGGACAGGGGCCCAGACCACAGGGTCAGGGTGCTGCCCCATGGCAGAGGAGGGCTTCCTGGAGGCGGTGACGCTGCTGCTGGGCCTGGAGTGGGCGTGCAGCCGGCGAGTGGGTTGCACATCTCTTGATCTCTCGGGAAGGGCATATGTTTTAGAGTCTGTGGAGCACTCATACAGGAGAAAAGCATCTTTATAGGGATGGCACCTGTGTGCAGGTGTTGGCTCTCTTAGCAACCCACGAAGTGCTTCCAAAGTGCAGGTGGCTTGTGGTGGAGGGGTGAGCTGCTCCTTCCCCTGGTCACCTGGCACAGGTGTGGCTCTCCACCGAATGGGTGGACGGAGGACAGTCACGCCACCAGCATGTCACCGGGACTGGGCTGCCAGTGGCTTCTGGTGAGGAGAGGGGCACTGGGGGCTCTTCCTAGAAGACCAGGAGACCTGGGGAGCCAGGGCCCCGCTGCCACATCCCCAGGGCATGGTCTGTGGTGCAATCTGGTATGACCTGGGGTGTGACCAGTGGGTGACCTGGGGTGAAATATAAAATGCATAAGTTACTACTTATAGCTGAAGGCAGCAGAGAAGGTGATTGAAGGGGGTGATTAAAGGAACTGAGTTCAGAGTAGGGAGAAGAAGTCTTCTGGGTAGGATGGGAGCTGGGGTCGGGGGAGGCCCCCATTGCAGAGGCACAGCCTGGGAGAACCAGGCGTGTTCTAGAAAGAAGGTAACAATTGGGAGTGCCAGAGGGGCTCAGGACCCTCAGACACAAGTGGATAGGAACATATAATGCATAGAATTATAGAATTTTAATAGAAATTGTATAATGCATAGAAAATTACAGTGCACACGATTTATGGAAAGGCTCCCTGTGGTGGCATAGTCTTGTAAGAAAGTCTCTGGTCTGCAGGGCTGTGACCTCCACATGGGCATTAGCAACTAAGGGTCAATATAAGAAATGTTTGAATAGGATGGCTGTGTTGCACACTCAGCCATAGGGTGGAAGCCGTGGTGGCATCTCCTTACTGTCCAGGCGTGGTGGTAGTTAGAGAATAAACTTACATGACGTTTTAAAAGATAGGCTCTGTTTTGGTTTGCTAAAGCTGCTGGAAAGCAATATACCAGAAATGGAATAGTTCTTTCATAAAGGCAATTTACTACCTTATAAGTTTACAGTTCTAAGACCATGCAAAATTCCAAATTAAGGTACCAACAAGAGGTCACCTTCACTCAAGAAAGGCTGATGCTGTCTGGAACACCTCTGTCAGCTGGGAAGGCATGTGGCTGGCATCTCCTGGTCCTTGTTCCCACTTCTGTTGCCTCCAGCTTCTGATTCCAGTGGTTTCCTCTCTAAGCATCTGTAAGCCTTCACTCAGCTCCTCCGGGACACAACTCTGGGTTCCAGCTTCTTAGCATCATGAGCAGGCACATGGCAATGTCAGCTGGGCTCTGCCTATGTCCAGGCATCTCCTGTCTCTGTCGGCCAAACACTCTTGTCTGTGTCAGCTCTGAAGCAACTGTTTTCCAAGCATCTGCATCTGAGACAAATTCTGGGTTCCCGCTTGCTTAGCATCTCATGGGAAGACACACGGCGACATCTGATGGGCTCTGCCTGTTGTCCAGGCATCTGCTCACTCTGTCGGCACTCCAAGCATCTCCAAACCTCTCTGTCTCTGTCAGCTCTGAAGCAACTGTTTTCTGAGTGTCTGCATCTCATTTTTCTCCAAAATGTCTCCCATTTTAAGGTATCTAGTAAACTAATCAAGGCCCAGCCTGGAATGGGTGGAGTCACATCTCCATCTAATCAAAAGGTCACACCCACATCTCCATGGAGATGATCTAATCAGCACTTTCCACCCTACGATGTTGAATCAGGAGTAAAAGGAACAGCTGCCCCCACAAGATTGGATCAGGATTATAACATGGCTTTCCTGGAGTCCATGATAGTTTCAAATAGGCACAGGCTCTCACAGAGTTTCCTGCACAACCAGCAATCCTACGGACACTCAGGCAATCTGCGTGTGCAGCCAGACGCCTCAATGAGGGGTTTGCCGTCGTCAAGACTTCCGCTGCCACACATCCTGGGAGATCACGTTGAAGGGTGGCTGCGCCTGCCGGGCTCAGTCGGCCGCACTGGTCCACCCCAGGCACCCAAGCGAGGGGGTCGCCCTAGGTCCTTCATTGCCTCTGCAGACCTTGGGTGCCTTTTTCACCTGGAGTGAGGGGCGCGCAGGGGGCAGGGCTTCCGGCCCCTGCGCTCTTGGTGTCCTCCGGGATGCTGGGCAGCTCCATCTCGCTCAGTCTAATCTTTTTGCATTTTCTATAAAATCCTTGTGATTAGGACACAGTCCATATGCTGTTTCTCCAGACTCTACCCCCCACATTTGGCAGTGTAAATGCTCTTTCTTACTGCCCTAGACAAAGCTAACATTTTAACATGAATTCTGCATAGCTGAAATTCCTAGGTGATGGAATAATCCTGAATACTGGTAGAAAATTTATGGATTTCAATGAGGTTTTGTAGTGTGTTATAATTCCAGTTTTATATTCCATGCAGTTCAGTGTTTTGGATTTTTAATGGGGCCAGCGCAGTAATAATAAAAGTGATTCAAATGTTCTTAGTAATTACAGAGATTTGCTGCTGGCCTGGCATTAAAAGTGACGATGATTTATGCTGGGAAATGGCTTCAGCTCAGCCTTCTTGCTTGAAGCTGCTTCTTGGTTATGGTCAGTGATTTAAAGCTCAAGAGCTACATTAGAGGCTGTGAAATTATTTATTCTTTAATAGATAATTTGAAACAGATGATAGGTTAGTTTGAGCTTTTATATTAAAGGACACATTTTAACCCTTATGTCTTCTCAGGTCTTTAGAAATTCATTTCAAGAAATTGGAAAAATGGGTGATTGGATCCCAGATAGCTGAGGGCCTCCACGCCTGCTCCTGGTACCCTGAATGTGCCTGAAACTCATTTCTGCTTCTCGCTGTGCTTCCTTCTACCTGATAAACACATGCTGGTTCATTCTAGGCTCGTCTTTGTTCCAGGTTGGCTTTGCTCCCGCGAGGCGGAAAAGATCAGAGATCTGGGCCCTTCTTCTGATTTTGAGGGGCAGAAAGGGCTATAAGGACATTAATTCGGAAACCAGGGGTTTCCCATTATCCTTATCATTAACAATTAACACTGGGTGTTATGAACGTACAAGCTCCATGTGTAGACATGTTCATGGGCATGCATGTACGTATACGTGATACATAAATATATAAATAATATGCACAACCCCTCGTCGCAGTTTTAGGTAAGACAGGTATCATCAGTGTAAATATCAGAGTATGCCACAATAGGGATTTCTTTGAACATTAATTAAATCTGATATTCAAATTCCTGAGTTAATGTTCTTGTGTAATACTTACGTATTATGTTAAATGAAGGAAATGTCTAAGAGAAATAGGCTGTCTACACTTGTTAAATAAAATGAGTAGCTGTGTGTGTGCTTTCCCGACGTCCGGCTATCAGGAGTGGTGGACACCGCCCTCCACCCGGTTTACGCTGCCCAGACTCTGGCTGCTGCTGTGTGCAGTGGGCTTGGGGGGGGACCCGGGGCTCCAGGCTCCCCCCCGGGACTTGGCGCTGGGCGCTGGCCTCGTCGGGGACCGGAGAGCTCAGGAACGGCGTCCGGAGCAAGGCGTGGGCATGGGCTGGACTTCTGCCCTCCTCCCCGCGGCCAGGAGAACGCCCACTGGCCCTGGCTTGGATTTGTAGGGAGCCTGGGAAACACATTTTCTTTTGTTCCGAGAAAAAGGATCCTAAAGTGGTGTTGGGAGACCGCAGCGAGTTTGCCCGGTGTGGTGTGCAGCTTCCTGTACTAGCGTGGAACCGGGTGAGTTCATGGGAAAGTGCCGTGGAGCGTGACTGCTCCGGCCCCCCGGCCCCACGGGCCCCCCAGGGCTCAGGAGGTTGTCTCCAGACTCCCGTCCCTGTGGCGCGGCACCTTGGCGTCCAGCTCGTGGCCCGCTATTGCCCTCCCAGTGTGAGCCCCACACCCCAGCTGGCTGGGGGGCCCCTGCCTCCCTGAGAACCCCCCCTCTCGTGGGATTTGGTGATGCCAGTTCTGAAGGCGGGACAGTGGGCCGCCTGGGTTGATAAATCTGTTTGCATGCTGTATTACTTTCCACACATCTAGCAGCTGAAATAATACCCTTGATTGCCTCCCAGTCTCTCGGTGAGCATCCTGGGTGGGCGTGGTCGGGTCCACTCAGGTCACAAGCTCTTGGCGAGCCTGGGCTCTTACGTGAAGCTCTGTGGAGGAGTTCACTTCACATGCACTCGGGCTGCTGGCAGTGTACCCCTCAAGCTGTAGTCTGAGCCCCCTGTAGCCAGAGCTGCTGTCTGCCTGGGTCGCTCTTCCCTACCTGGACAGCTGCTCCCCACATGAACAGTGGCTCCCCACCTCGACAGTTGTTCCCTGCCTGGACAACTGCTCTCCATGTGGACAGGAGCTCCTCACCTAGACAGCTGCTCTATGCCAGGACACCTGTTCCCCACATGGCCAGTGGCTCCCCACATGGACAGCTGCTCCCCACGTGGACAGCGACTCCCCACCTGGACAGCGGTTCCCCATGTGGACAGCAGCTCTCTGTGTGGACAACAGCTCCTCATGTGGACAGTTACTCCTCTCCTGTACAGCTCCTTACCATGTTGACACTGATTTCCTGCAGGGATGGTGGCCCCCCGACCTGGACAGCTGCTCCCCATGTGGACAGTGTCTCCCTGCAGGGACAATGGCTTCCGTCCCGTGTTCCTTCTTCAAAGCAGCAGTCTTTCCCAAGCTTCAATGCCCTCTGACTTTCTTTCTACTTGCCAGAGAAACTCCACTTTTACAGGTTTACGAGATTAGATCAGGTTGACCCAAATAATCTCCTTTTTCCCAGACAATGCAAAGTAATCATGGGAGAGACACGTGGCGGTGTGCAGGGCCCTGTGGCACCCCAAGGGGAGGGGGCCACAGATGCCCGAGGGGCAGTGGGGTCGTTCTCAGAATCCCCCCCATTCTAGTTTGCTAGCTGCTGGAATGCAATATGCCAGAAATGGAATGGCTTTTAAAAAGAGGAATTTAATAAGTTGCTAGTTTACAGTTCTAAGGCCGAGAAAATGTCCCAATTGAAACAAGTCTATAGAAATGTCCAATCTAAGGCATCCACGGAAAGAAACTTTGGTTCATGAAGGCCGATGAAGTTCAGCATTTCTTTCCCAGCTGGAAGGGCACGTGGTAAACATGGTGGAGTCTGCTGGCTTTCTCGTGACTCCACCAATGGGACTCTCTCAAAATGTTTCCTCCTTTAAAGGATTAATGGGTGGAGTCACAAGTCCTTGGAAGCTATCTGATCAAAAGTTGCCTCCCAATGGGTGCGTCACATCTCCATGGGGACAATCAAAAGGCTCCAGCCAGCAGTACTGAATGAGGATTAAAGGACATGGCTTTTCTGGGGTCCACCACAGATTCAAACCAGCACAGCCCCCCACGTCACCTCAGGGTTGCTTAGAGAGGACTGCTTTGCTCAGTGGAGCCTGTAGTTTTGACCAAATAAAGATTTGAAGGGTCAGAAATCTTCTTTCAACAGGAACTCGGGAGGAGGGAGGCCCCTGGGCTGGGGAGGAGGGGGCTTCTTTCCATAGGCTTCATGATGTACAGAAGATGCTTAAAAAGCAACTTAATTTAGAGATTGGGTATGGCGGGGAGGCCGCGTGTGAGGGATGGGGACGTGCAGGGGAGGACCCTCTGGACATGTGCTGACCGCAGCTGCCTTTAGGGGCTTGGGGAGAGGGACCCTCAGGGGCCTCGTGAGGACCAAAAGACGGCCCCAAAGGGCCAGCTGGGCTCAGCGAACATAAATTCTCCATAATTCTCTAGCGAGCAGGCAAAGGAAGTGTGTCGCGTCTGACTTTTAGGCTGAAGTTTCCCAACAGACGCTTGGTGAATGAGAAAGGAGTTTTACGTAAAAACCGTCACGGGGAGGATATTCCATCAGTCGGCAACTAGTAGTGGGGGAGATGGGGAGGTGAAGTTCTGCCGTAGAAGTTTCTGGTATGTATGGCTGGGGCGCCTTCTCTGAGCGAACCCCAACACTCCTGTCCATGTCTGGAGCCAGTGCAGCTGCAGGTCGGACGCTGCGGCTGGAGGAGGTCAGCGTGGCTGGAGGAGGTCAGCACAGCTGGCCAAGTCTCCGCAACTGCCCGGAGCTTGGCTGAGGCCTTGGGCTTTGTTGAGGCTCCGGCCACGGTTCTGGGCGGCCCGAGTCTGCATGTCTCCAGCGAGGAAGCCGGAGGGCTGGCTGTGTGGGCCCCACGTGCGCAGCCTGGTCTCCAGGCCAAGGTCACGGTGGATGAGCAATGTCTGCGGGGCCGGCGGGCATGCGCTGGCTGCTGCCTCTGGGGTCACAGGTCTCTGGGGGTTTCAAGCCAGACGAGCAGCAGCGTGACGTCAGCTCGGAACCAGCTCCGCCCCTGAGCTGTTCTTCAGTCTCCTGGGACCTGTGTTTTCAAGCACGGGCTGACCGTGTCTACGCGTTAAAGAGCTTTTCCAGCCACTTTCCCAGGTGAGAGCTGTCACAGGTGAGGCACATTCTCACATCTTAGCGAAGTGGGGGCCCCCACCCAGAGGGTGGCTGCAGGCAGGTGGGCCCCCCTTCGTCCCCACAAAGCTGACCCTAAGGATGACACTCGGGAGTTTCGGTCCAGGGCTGCGTGATCTGTGGAGCGGCCCCTTGTGCTGAGCGGCCAGCCCCGTGCTGCCCCTGCATATGGCCACGGCGCCTGTGATGGGGGTGCTGCTGCCACGAGAGGTGCCCGCTGTCGCAGCGTGCCCAGCGCCAGCTCTGAGCCTCCTTGATGGGCCTGGAGCTTACGCCTCAGCCAGGAGGAGGGGCCTGCTGGGGTGTCCCTGTGGGGTCAGCCAGGGAGGTGCTGGGGACACGAGGCTATACACTGTGCCCACATCTGCTCCCCACGTGACTACGGACATTTGTCCACCCATCTCCCTCCCTGCGCTCCTTGAATGAATGTGCTGCTTCCGATGAAACAAAGGCCCCGGCAGGTGGGGGGTGGGGTGCTGCCTCGATGCCATGGCTTCACACCGTCATCCAACAGACCTCCGGGCCGTGCACGCGTGCCCGGTGGAGCCAGCACAGGGGGCCACCTTCGCGGAGCCTGCAGAGCTGTCCTCTCCCCATGCGGACGTTCAGAAACTTCCCTTCAGGTAATAATACCCACCAGATGTGGCCGCCTCCCCTTGGGACCCCCTTTTCCTTGCCATCATCTTTGTTCAGTTGGGGACTCCTAATGCTGTATCTAAAGGCACATCCTGTTTGCTTCTGGGCACTATTTAGTATCTGTAGCGTGTACGCTGTATAGGATGGTGGATCTGTACAGTTTAGCGGATCTGTGTAGCATATGATATCTGCATCATGTTAGCATATCTGTTAGTGTAGCAGATCTGTATAGTATAATGCGAGAATATATTCTGTGAATGCCTTTTCATTTCCTCACTCACTGGGGCATTAAACACCAAGGATTTGTTTAAAGTGACGTGTTTAAAGTGACTTCCTCGCTCAATGGGAAAACATGCTGATCCATGCTTGTTACTTTTCACCATTCATAGCAAAAGGGGATTTTAATAGCGGCATTGCTTAGAGATGGCTTTGTTCTGGTGACTCTTTGAATATATTAATTAGTAGTAAGATTTTCTTACTTAGTATTACCGGAGGAAAAAAGAGGCCTGGAAACCGCTTGATTCTCTGCGCTTGGTCCTTGGGGTTTCTGTCCATTCAGCTGTGATTGCTTGATGATGTTACCAGCAGCTAATTGATGATGGCATATTTGTTAGCAAATTGGCTAATCAGCTGGTGGCCAGCTGAGCAGGGTGGGAATGGCATGTGCTGATGTGGTGCCCTGGAGAAACGTGCAGAGCTGTAGCAAATGCACCTGCAGCAGGATTTTTGTTTGCATTTTCATTAGAAAGCTTTGTTGAGAGCTAAACCTTGGGGTTAGAGAGTCTGGGACTAGGAAAACTGAACACCACCTCGTTACCTTGATCTTTTCCAGAAGCTTCCTAACTAAGTAAATTTTGTCGTTTAGACAAATTTTGTTCTTTTGATTTCAGAGTTCATGGGACGTGCTCAGGTACCCTCGGCCTCTCTGGCACAGTCTTCCTTCCCCCCAACCCGTTTCAGAGTGGCCTGGGGTTCGGGGTGCCTGGCAGCATCCCGGCAGGGGGCTGTGAGCCCTAACCTGCTGCCTTCCTCTCCAGGATGCTTACCTGTGGGGACTGGGACGTGACTGGTGTGACGTGGGCCTGGACGCATGGACGCTGATGACCACGAAGCACTGCTCGGCCTCACAGCTGTTTGAGGACCCCTGTCCCTCGCCTTCCGGCTGGCCGGCAGCTGTGCTCTTTCACGGCCGTGTGAAAAGCTGCTGTGTATGTGAGCAGTGGTTGTGATGGATGAGTGTGAATCTCCCATTTGGAAGGTGTGTTTTGATTCACTCTTGCAGATAAGCTGATGGATGTGCACACTCGTGACAAGACAGGTGCCTTGAAGCATCTCCCTGCCACCAAGGTTGCTAAAGGGAAATATGAAGTGGTGTGATCTAGGAATACAAGTTATTACAAGGTCATTTTTACTTAATCTGCTCTTCTAATTTCCTTTCCTTATAAGAAGCATAAAAGGAAATGGGCCTTGTTCAACAAAGCATAGGCTAAAGAATAAAGTACACATTTCATTTTTTAGTTGAAAGAGGAAATTTCTAAATCCCAAGCAGAGACTTGTGCAGCTTTTGGAAAGCCCGAGTGGACGCAGGAGTGGACACCCGAGGAGGGCAGGCGTGCCCAGGCCCAGGAGCCGGAGGGCCAGCCTGGGCGCAGGATGCGCGGTAACGGGCTGTGTTCACCCCACAGGTGCCCGCCGCCGGCCTCCTGGCGCTCCTAGCGTGCTGGCCGAAGCCCGAGAGCTGCTAGAGGCCCCGCAAGCTCACCACGATGCTGCTGCCGGGGACGGGCGTGCTCGGCCTTCCCGTGGGACGTGGATGGTGGCCTGGGGACAACGTGCAGCCCGACCGTGCCTGGAAGCAGCCTGCAGCCCTCAGCGCTGGCCCGGGCACCAAGCCCGTTGTGGCTGGAGCAAGGCCACAGAGTGGCGGGCGGGCCAGCTGGGGCATCCGCGGGCTTCAGGGCCCCCCGCCCCCCATTCACTGAATTCGCCGTGAGATTAGCTGAGGATGGCTGAGGTGGTGGGTAATAACTAATTTTAAGTATAGCACAAGACAAAAAGTGAGTTTCTGAAATGTCCAAAAGAGCTTTTAGCTTGAGAGCAGAAGCTTTAATTTTGTACTTTAACACACTTCTCTTTTGCTTCCCGTGGGCTGGTGTCCTCACGTGGTGGGGGGGTCTGTGCAACGTGTGTAGAGCAGGTGGGCGGGGGGCACTCAGCCTGCGGGGGCTGCGGAGCGACTCCAGGCACAGGAGCAGTCGCGTAGCTGGCGCGGGACATCGTGGGAAGAGGCCCTCCAGCCTTGCTCCAGGCGGGCGCCCCTGCTCGTGGGTGCGTCTGGGCCCCCGCCAAGGCCCCTGCTGCGTCCCCACTGGTGGATGGATGATGGTGGGTCCTTGCCCTTGGCCATGTGGCCTGCTGACAGCCCTTGACCTGGCAGAGGGGGCGGGAAGATGGGCCTGGATGGCAGCGTCCAGCCATGACCCCAGCAGCGCATCCACCCCTGAGAAGAGAGCACAGCGGGCTGATGCCCGCGCCAAGGGCAGCACTTGCCACCTCTGCGTTCCCCAGCCCGGCACTCCTTGGGCCCCAGGGCAGTTTTAATTCAGGGCCATTTTAAGAAGTTTAGGGTTCAGATAATTTTGTTACTTCTAGAAAATAACTTAGGCTCTGGGGAACCCCATTCTTAAATAAAAATGCAAGGAAATGAAGTCTAAGAGCGTGGATAAGTTGCCCTTTAACCTACGTTGTGATTTTGTAAGCACTATCCTCTTTTCACCCTTCCATTGTTTCTTCCCATCATTTAGAGTCTGAAATTTCCAGCCTAGATTTTTTTTAAAGGGGTGGTGGGTCTGTGCAGCACACATTATCTATTGTGATAATCAGTAGCTTTCTGCTTGAGAACCCATTTCTAGGTGCCGCAGTTGTGGCAGAGTTGTTTCCTAGATGGACATTTGTCACATTCATGGAACTGTTCCTAGAAAGGACACAATCTCCAAAAATTCTATTATCTTCCTTATGGGCACACTGATGCAATCTACTGCAAGCAAAAAAAAAAAAAAAAATAATAAAGCATCTTCAGTCATTTCAAGTTTTATTTTCTATTTGAGTAATGTCTAACTATCTCGCCAAATTTAAACCTTTGCTTTGTTGCTGCTATTGGAATTTGAGAATTACCAGTGTTCTACCTAAACTGAGAGTCGCAGTCTGGAAGGGTGCACAGCAAAGGGTAGGAAAGCTCCCGTTACAGAAGAGGAGGAAGCCTTTGAAATCAGCCAAGCAGCATCGAAAGAAGCCCATTGACTTTTCTGCATTGAATCAAGATGAGGTAAGACAGTGTCTAAGAGAAAGGAATTATTCCTACCTCGAGTCTATCTGGACATAACGACGCTTAAGAAGGGTGTTTTTTTTCCAGGTTGTTTTTTCTTTTATTGAACTCTAATGCTATCCTCGATTTTGAGTGTAAAGGAAGTAGCAGTTGTCTGAACGGCAAATACCGTATTTGCTAAATACGGTTATCAAAATTAGAGGTTATCTTGATTTATATTTCCTAGTACATCAAAAAAGAGTAATTATAATCCTTTGGAGGATTATAGCAACTTTTTTCTGCATTTCATCTTAAAGCAATTTTGGTGGTGAAGGAAGATTGTTTCCCGGATTTATTTTTTGGCATAACCTTAAGGCTCCTTCTCAGCAAAGGGCGAGGCTGAACCAAGCGACTCAGGGAAAAGTGCATTTGCAGCCTTGCAGCCCTGTGGGCCAGCTGCGCCCATGCCGTCCTCAGCCCAGAGCGCTGCCCGCTGCTGCTGTGTGACAGGAACCGTTGCACCAACACTGCACGCTTGCTGTGGAGTTACTCAGATCTTAGCTCCCGTTCTAAAACCTTCCTACCGTTTTTTTCCTGCAGTGAATGTGCTATAAACCAGAGTCTGTAATATGGCATGAGAATGATCCTGGCCAATTATTAAACTCAGCAAAGCTTCCTCTCTATCCGAAAAGTGGGAAAAGAAGTACCTCCTCTGGTTCTTTGGGGGCCTGTGTGTCCAGTGGGTGCCGACTGCCGCTCCCCCTTCCCTCTGGGCTTCCTCGGATGGACAGGATCACACTGGCCGGGAAGTCAGGCATCCAAGGGCAGGCCCCGAAAGCTGCTCGCGAGCCGCAGGGCTCTTTTTAAGGGAGGATAACAGCAGCGCATCTCCTGCTCCTAGTTGGTGCTCGGTGTGTGCATACGGATGGAAAGGAAGGAAAGTGATTTTTAAAAAGGCCCTGAGCAAATGTTTAAAGGCAGCACATTTCCACTCTGGGAAGGGAGGTATTTCTTACCTTTCCTCTTTTTATGACAGCTTCAGAGTTAGGAGCATGGCCTGCAAATTAGTGAGTGGCGTGCTGGCATCCTGCTCTGATTTTATTCCTGCAGTTTATAAATGAGGACTGCGAGGGGGCATCTCCTGCAGCGTCTTCTGCCTTGAATCCTGTGGAAATATGGAGAGATGGGGTGGGGCCCGCAAACCTTTTTCTGTGGGAAGAGAAAGCAGACCTGCCGGGGTGTGGGAACGCCTGCCTGATGTCGGAAAGAGCTGTCTGGATAGTTCCTGGCTGAGGGCCTGTTGTAGGTAAGGGCGTTGAAGGATAGCAGGGAGGTTGAGAACATAAAGTTATTTGACAAAATGTTTGAACTATATAAATGTTTCAATGTAATATTTAATTATCACAACACTGT
>PVIY010054963.1:0-13998 GCA_004026745.1 Myrmecophaga tridactyla
GCCGTGTTTGCCATGTATCCTTCCAGCTGAGAGAGAAGCCCTGACTGTGTTCGCCATGTGCCTTCTCACTTGAGAGAGAAACCCTGAACTTCATCGGCCTTCTTGAATCAAGATGTCTTTCCCTGGATGCCTTTGATTGGACATT
Source organism: Myrmecophaga tridactyla (assembly GCA_004026745.1). Taxonomy (NCBI): domain Eukaryota; kingdom Metazoa; phylum Chordata; class Mammalia; order Pilosa; family Myrmecophagidae; genus Myrmecophaga; species Myrmecophaga tridactyla. The sequence goes on from PVIY010054963.1 coordinate 146, forward strand.
TCTGTAGACCATTGTAATAGGGACATTTTCTCAGCCTTAGCTGTAAACTAGCAACTTATTAAATTCCCATTTTTTAAAGCCATTCCATTTCTGGTATATTGCATTCTGGCAGGTAGCAAACTAGAACGTGTGATCTCATGGCCCCAGAGGAGAAAAGACTTTCGTTCTATATGGTCTCTGATACTTCTTGCTGGTCTCTGTCTATCCCCTTGACTTATTTCATGTAGTTATTTGTCTCTTGCTGGCACCCATGCCTAGAGTGTAAGGTTCCAGACCATGTCCTCAGATTTAAAATATCTTGATATACTGAGTCTCCTTCAACCTGACCTCAGATTTTTGCTATTCCATCAGGCCTTGGCCCCTATGTATCATCTTACTAGAGTACTTAAGAACTTAAAGATGCTCTGCACATCACATACAGGCTGCCTCTGCCTCTGCCTCCTCTGGCTTTTCTGAGACCACATCCCTCCTTGCTAGATATAGTGCAGCCAAAATCTGGGCTCCTCCTAGAGGCTGCAGCATCTTCCAGACCATGCCCAGGAACAGGGTCACCAAATCCAATTAACTTGGGCTCCCAGTGCCTAATTGGATGTCTCTAAAGCCTCCTCACCTTGCGGGTTCAGCCAGGGAGTATGGATTAAAACTCTGGCATTGGCACCTGTTGCATCCATCTCCCTCTAGATCTACCCCTATCTCTCCTTTCCCACACTTCGATCCCTGCAAAATGAACAATCCTTACCATAGCCCCTTCCTTTCCAGATGGCGCCTAGCCTCATGCTAAATGGCTGAAGGGATATGTGCTCTACAATATGGGAGAAACACTGGTCTGGATTGATATGGGAGACTCAGTAAATGTAGGAACTATGGATTACAGAGGATAGAAATACATTGGTTTAATATTCTCAAAATATCTCTATTTCATGTGTATACTTCAATATAATAATAAAACAAAAACAGAACAGTGACAACTCTGACCAATGCTCTACCAAAGATAAAACTATTTTTATAGTTAAGAAAAATCCCTTGATTCCTCTGTTGACTAATGTAATGCATGCTCATTGTAAAGCCAATAAAAAATAACTTAAAATATATTTCTGGGAGTCTGATAAAGGGAACAGAGCTCTTCAGTTCTCCTGGTTTGGCCACAGACCCCCTGCCCAGTCTATTTTTCATAGACCAGCACAGCTTATTACGAGACTTTTCCTCCACAAGGTGCCAGGATCTGTTCAAGGGGTTGACTGGTCCCTTCTATGCTACTAGGAATCACCCCTTTTCCATTTGTGAGTCAGAGACCAGTAAGAATATTCTCCCTTGGGTTTGGGTACTCTGGAAAGGGAAATGTGTATAACGACTAAGGAAGTCACAGATGCAAGGCAAGTTTGAAATGTGTTTCCTGGAGCCAATCTGGATTAGATTTCCAACTGGGCTTCTTACATGCCTTTCTTTATGAGGTACAAATACACTGATTTGTTTGCATATGTCCCACAGTGTTTGATGACATTTATAGAATGGGGTGGGAAGTCCCTTCTCAGTTGCAATATGCTGGAAGCAGGATGGGTTGCAGGGACCCAATAGAAAACAAGTACTTTGACAAGTACTGTGAGCTTTCTCTTCCATCAACACATTTGATCCTCCAACAGCCCCAGGTGGATGACTCTGTTTGGCAAATGAGGACATGAAAACCCATAGTGGTTGAAATGACTGCCTAGATCATACAGAAAGTAAAAAATAGAACTGAGACCACACCTAAGTCTCCAAATTCTCAGCCCAGGGCTCTTTTCTTTATAGCAGGCTGCCCCTGTACAGCAAGCAGGGTAGACTGACTTTCCTTCTCTCCCTTTCCATGTCTGAGTGTTCCAGAGCAGAGCTGGGGTTTGCCATACTGCACTGCTATACCCAAAAGCCAAAGGTAGGAATCACAGTGAACATATATCCAAGTTTTCCTTTTCTATTTGTTCACCATCCACCTGTCCCCACTTTACAGAGGAAGAAACTGAGATCCAGAGAGTCAAAAGCAGTGATTATAGAGGAACAGGGGAGCAAAAGAGGTGGTAGGACAAGCTCAATTTGGGAGATTAGGAGGTTATTTGGAGGGAAGAGAAAGAGAAAGAAAAGTCAGTGGCTGTCCCTGGACTGTCGGTGTTCAAGGGACACATTGAGGGTCAAAACACAGGCAGTTCCCAGTGAATGTGATGTGTGACTTTGCAGTGCCCCTTACTCTATTCTGCATCTCCTGCCTGTTGAGCAAGTTGCTCTACATAGTGTGATGCAACACAACAGAAACTTTCAGCAAATGACCACTTTGTTACTTACAAGCAGAAGGGTCCAAAAAAAGCAGGAAGAGATCCCATCATGGGTGGTCTTCTGGGAAAGCCAGGTACTCAGGTCAGGGTCAGTGGACTGCAGCTCCACAAACCCAACCCTGAGTTGGACAGAAGAGGCACCTGTGCTGATTGAGTGCTGAACTTTTCTATACTCCAGAGAGGGGGTGGGGAGGATCTGCCAATGAGCAACCTTTGTGAGTGGCAAGCAGGTGAGCTTGGTCAAAATTTAACGTCTTCCCTGGCTGCCTGTAGTCTCTTGCAAAATAGAAACTCACCAAACACCTGCATGCAAACAAGCAAAAGGGAAAAAGGAAGGGGAGAGGCGGGGGCTGGGAGATGGCTGCTGAGTATGTTGTTGTCTTCCTCAACATTGCCTTCCACTCTGTGCAAGGCCCTATACTGCTTACTATGCAAAGATGAGTAAGCAGTAGTTATTATCTTCAAGAGAGGCATCAAAATATGTATTTCAGTACAACAGTGGGAGCTCCAGAGGATGGCCTGGGGTTGGGAATGAACAAAATCTCATCTTTCCCACCTCCAGTCTTTGAAAGGAACAACTTTTCTCAATCCTATGAAAAGTAATAGGTAAGTGTACTTTCAAAATAAGTTCCATAACCAACCCCCAATCAGATCATCACTCCTAATCTCCATATAGGAATCCTGAAGTCCCACTGCAGTATGTATGGGTCTATGATGTGGGTATGTACAAAGCATCATGGGAACAATAAAGAGAGAACAACTAACCTTGCCTCAAAAGCTGTGACAGACAGAGGGAAAGAGGGAAGGTTCAGGAGGAATTTCAGCATGAGCTCTCAGACCTGAAGGATTAAGAGGAGCTTTCAACTGGAACAAGGGCCTAGCACTCAATAGATAGTTCTTGAATGGATAAAGGAATGAATGGAAAGATAGATGAATGGCAAGGGGACTCCAGGCAAAGGAGATAGCACATCTAAAGCGCGGGAGTATTGGGGAGTCCATCATGGCCAGAGTATCCGGGGGCTGTATGTCTTACGTAGACGAGGCTGGAGGCAGATCAGAAAGAGCCCTCCAAGCTATGTGTAGTAGCCTGTATTATTGTTCACGAATTTTCAGTGTCCCTCCCTGTGGGAGCATTATGCATACCCTGCTCTGCTGAACTTGGCTGTGGCCTGTGAAATGTGAGTGGAAGTGATACATGCCACTCTTAGGCAAGTTTAAGAGCCAGCCCGTGGTTGCCGTGCTTTCTTTCCCCTGTCTCTGCAACTGTGGAGGCATGTGAGGAGAAAACTCCTCCGTCGGACTGGCCTCTGAGCCACTAAGAGATCAAAGCCAAAGTAGGGCTCTTGGGTGTAAATGACATTTCCTGAGGTATACAAGGTTGATAATGTCACTCAGTTAACTTGAATATTACATATTCCCAAGTCCTTTGCCAAGGAAGCTCTCATGAAAAAAAGAAAAAGCTACAATCTCATACTGGAAAAGATTGAAGAAAGAAGTAGAAATGCAACAGTTAGGTTTGTGCTTTCAATGAGCTGGGTTTTTTTTTCTACTTTGTTTTGAAGAATATAAATATCACAACATAGACCCAACTTCAAAGTAATGACGCAGAAGCAGTAGGGAATTATCTTAAAGGTTTTCTGCCTATTCAGAAAGCAAATGAAGAAAATTAAGAATAAATTAGTGGTTCACTCCTAAGTTTTGGCAACAACAACAACAACAGGATAAATTCGGCTGCAAAGGTCAAGGTGGTAGGGGTCATATCAGAGATCAAAAATCTCTGGGCTTTGTTTAAGAAATGGAAAAAAAAGGGCAACTGAGATCAAGCTGCCTAAAATGTAATTCATTAACCATGACATTTATTATTTAGGTTTCTTAAACCCACAGATGATTTTTGCCATCCTCTGGATTTACCCAGGGTGACAAAAATAGGATCATCCAAATTAAACGGTAAAGATTAAAGGAGAAAATCCCCTTAAAGCTAAAACAAGGAAGCTGACATATGCCATATAATGAGAAAAGATTTGCACAGCTGTGTGAAAGGCCAGAGGGTCACAGGCCCTAGAGAAAAATGGACACTAACATCTATAGTTCAGAAGTATATCCAATGATAAGAGACCGTACAAGAATATCCATTCCGGGAAAGGGAAGGAATTAGCCAGCTCTGGGATACTTACCCAGGACTCATCCATTCTTCTGTATGATTTTTAAACAATTTATTCATGAGTCATGATATTCAGTTGGTTAAAATATAACCAATAGCAACAAGGAAGAGATCTGCAAACTTGAGAATTAGAGAAAAAAAAATGACGAAACTACAAAGAATGGCTAGAAAATAGCATGACTCTTTTTCCCCCATGAAGAAACCAGAATGTTATATATCCGAGTGACCATTGCTGTTTGTTAAAGAAGTCAACCCTAACTTCTCCGAAGCATTTGCCACTCATTCCGAAGAGTCTACCTTCGTGCCCAGAATTTTGGGGGGGGGACTCCTCTTTTTCTGGAAGTGCCCTTAAATGCTGCAACATTTGCTTCTGAATACCAATGGTGGCGAACCTTCGTTCCCTTGAGGTCCGCTTCAGTTTTGGTAACTCTGGGGCCATTATGCTGTCAACTTACCTTGTCCAGAATTCCCTGCTTGAATAGTGCTAGCCAAGGGTTGGTCATGACAGAAATTTGCACAAGATTTGGAAAGTGGAATTGATGGGCGGCTTTATGCTCTGCAAGTTGGTTTGACTGTTGGATACTGCTGCCCCCCACCGCCCACCACCCCATCTTGTATATGTGCCAGCAGCATGGCTCACAGCTCCTGCACAGCCATCTACATCAGCTTTCCACCTTGTCTGCTACGTTCTCTGAGTGCTAAGCTAGATTCCAGACGCTGGTGCAGCTCCCTGGCAAAGGGCATCAGCTTCTGCAGGTCATGGACACCATCTGACAGGGAAGCAGCGAGAAACCCTTGTGGGTTCCAGTTTGTCCTGACTCTCCCCAGCTGGGTGTCAGCATTTCTTCCTGATTGCAGGTCCTTCTGGGCTATAAAGAGGCTTCGGCCCACATCAGAGGCAGAGGCAACAGCCTTCTTTAGAAATCTTCACCAGCTCCCACAATTGTGTCAAATCTAATCTATAAAATAAATCCCTCATAGTGGCTCAGCTTTCTGACTAAACTAATTACAATTACATATGAAAGTCATTTGGAGTCAAGTCTTAAAAATAAGGCAGATGCAGCAGCTAAAGAACCCCAAGCACCTCCATCCCCTGTTCAGTCCCAGCACCCTCTACGAACTGGTCACCAGCAGTACCAGTCAAAAAGACTAAAAGCCCAGCACCAAGCCCATCTCTGGCAAGGAATTCAGACCAGGAAGGAGGTGGGAAGAAAAAGAAAGACAAGAAACAAAAAGGAGAAGAAGCACAAAAAGCACAAGAAGGTAAAGGTTGTATGGGCTGTAACCTCTGAACTATCCAATCAGTGGTGAACCCGGGTGTGGGGGGGGGCCCATGTGCTAGGCTTAGGTATAAGATTTGTGACATGCATTGCTCGGCACCCCAGCCACCATTTTGTTTTTGGCTGTGTGCCTGTTCTTGCAAGATCGTGAATAAATTCTCTTCTTCTCCACACACACACACACAAAAAGAAGAAGAAGGTAAAGGCTGTGGCTGCAGCTGGGCAGCTACTATAATCCCGGGATGGTGGCCCCTACAACTACATCAGCACAGGAAGAACCAGAGGCAGAGCCAGAGTCTAAAAAGGAGACTGAAAGTGAAGCTGAAGATAATCTTGATGGCTTAGAAAAGCACCTGCATGAAAAGGCCCTGAGACCAATGCGGAAGGCTCAAGTGTCCCCACCGTCTTAGACGGAAATGTTCGTCATGATGTAAATTTTATTTGATTTGTACGCCAATTCGATTTCAAAATTGTTGAAATGTGTTTGAGCTTGCGACTATAACATTTGTTGTAATAACTGCTAGGTTGAAGTTCACCATGTAAAAAAGGGTATGGATTTACATTGCAAACGGTGTCCACATCCGTGCACTAGTGTAACTTTCCAGAAACCTACAACCTCCAGGTGGGTCCCTGGACCAGATAAGTCCTGAAACTTAGAGGGCCCAGCCTCTCCAGAACGTCAGTTAGTTACATCCCCTACCCCATATTATTGACAGCCCCTTCCAACATGAAAAAGTTAGAATGGCCATAGCCCAAATACCACTGAAGAGTGGGAGAAAGCTCCAAGGTGATTGAGGAGTTATACAGAGAAGGTAGGGTTTAACAAACGAGTATGATTGCTGAATCTCTATATTAACATTTCTTTTAGACTCCAGTATCTTAGAGCAGTTAGAAGTAAAAACCTAAAATTGTGGAATTGTAACCCATACCAAACTCTGAAATCTGTTTTACATCTAATTGCTGCAATGTGCTTTGAAAATTTATTGTTCTTTTGTATATATGTTATTCTTCACAAAAAAGAAAAGAGAGTCAATTGTGATGATAAAAATATATTTATTCCTTCTAGCCTCCAATATTCTGGAGTAGCTAGAAGGAAAAATCCAAGATGACAGTATGGTAGCCCATGACAAATTCTGGGATCTGTCCTGTAACTACTTGTTGGAGAGTGCTTTGAAAACTATTGCTTTTTCTTTCTTTGCCTTGTATATATGTTTTTTTTTAGTTAGTTTTTAATTTTTTTTCTCTTTCTCTGTATATATGTTTTTTTCAGTTCGTTTTTAATTTTTTTTCTCTTTCTCTGTATATATGTTATATTACACAATTTAAAAAGTTTTTTTAAAAAGGTGCCCACAGTATATTAGTGACATTATTTTATTGAAAGCTGACATAAATTCATTTAGAGTGAAATAGTCTAAGCCAAAAAATGACATTTTTAAAAAGGGCGTTTAGATATGGTCAGCATTCTTATGGTTCCTTTAATGCCTCTGGCTATTCCCAGAGATTTTTGTTTTTATTTTTTCCCCCTCTCATTTGAGTCTTATCACCCATTTAAGTTATGATGCTTCCAACCCAGTATGGTTTGCAAGGTTGCCCAGAAATAAGACCACTGTTGAACTACCACAAAAATATAAATTAATATTTTAATGCCACAATCTTTCAGAGTCTCTGCTGAAATGAATCAAGACTTGAGCTCTAGGTTTAAGACAGAAAATGAAAGCCTGTTGTTTGCTAGGACACTGTGGGTTTATATTGATATGTAACAAGTTGATTTGTAACACTGGAATTTCATTCTATTCTGTTTTTTTTTTCTTCCTTTTCTTTTATAAAGGCAATTATCTAGTCACAGGAAGGATCCTTCAATTATATAAAATTTTGTTTTATGAAATGTCATGGCTCCATTCATAATTTTGTCTTATTGTTACATTTGATACACACGACTTTCAGACCTCTTGCATTTGGAAGGCTGGAAGGGCATAGACTTTGAAATAATGTCTTGTTTTCATTGTCTTTGTTTTCGTTTTTTTTTAAACTAACGCTACATAAAGCCTGTGGATTAAGTTATAAATTTCTAAATTTAAAAATGAAAAAAAAATAATAAAGCAGATGAACAATCTGAGTGAATACTGTTTGGGGCCCAAAATTCAGGGTCCCAATAAAGAAAGCAAATCTATAACTTGTATAGTTTGTAAACTAGGTCTGAAGATCATTCCCTAAGAAAGGAATTCCAAAACCATTTTGAATGGGCGCTATTTGTAAGGACGAAACTTATTTAGACACTCTCTGGAATGTTTCTTTACAAACCCTTATTTTATTTCCTTATAGTCCTTCTGTCTCAAATGTCGATTTACAGGACAACCCACAGTAAATGACAGCACACAGTGAGACAGAGAATGCGATCAAGGAACAGATTCTGGGCTCTGAATGTTGTAGATCCTGGGGCGGGGGCATCAGTGAGCCAGGTGGTGCAGAGAGCAGGTGGGTTGTGATTGAGAGTTAGGGAATGGAATTTGAGATGGAGGATTAGCATGAGCCAAAATTCAAAGGTCGTGTGGACCAGGGAAATATAGCAACTGGCTGGCTGAGCGAGTGTGATTTGGAGAGTAACATCAGTGGACTTCTCTCACTGACAGAGTAAAAATCAAGTCCATTGCCTGGACTATGATTTCCTCTGTATCTGGTCCCTGCTTTTACTCCAGTCTCATTTTCCCTGCTTCCAACCATATTAAAGAACTTGAAGAGGGTAGGAAAGAGAGAGCTAGAGAAAGAGGGAGGGAGGGAAATAGAAAGGGAAGAAGAAAAAGAGAGGAGCGGGAAAGAAAGAAACAGAGATGGAGGGAAGGGGGCGGGAGAGGGAAATGGAAAGACCTAGAACAGACTCTGGTGACCACCCCTAATCCAATCTTCTGTGGTCAGGCATGGGGTCGGGGGTGGGGTGGGAAAGCAGCTCCGAGTACATAGGGTTACTAAGGGTCAATTCTGATTGAGAAAAGGAGCAGTTGAAGGGGATAGTATGAAATGGGTAAATACCCTAAAACATTTTTATTATAAGAACTCAAAACTATCCCTGGAGTTTTGAGGCTAAAATGTAGTTGTTGACCTTAGCAGTTCTGTGGAAAGGTGTCAACTGAAGTCAGATTGTAGTGGGCTGAGAGGTGGATGGAGGAAGAGAAGTGAAGCCAGGGCATAGAGACAACCTGCAAGAAATCCCACAGTGAACAGCATCGGAGAGAGGTGCTGTTGAGGATTTTGATTGTTGGGTTGCTTTATTTTCATTTTTTAGCTTTGCAAAAAACTGAACATATTTCTATGCTGCTTGGAAAGAGACTGTAAAATGGGCCTAACAATCATGTGGGCATCTTGACAAATGTGCAGAGTCCCAGAAACTAACCTAAGGATGTGGATTTAGCAGGTGAGGGTAGAGCCCAGGCAAGGATGGCTACTTAATCAGTAGGGCCCAGTGCAAGGTGAACATGCAGGGTCCTTTGTTCAAAAAGCAGGAAAAATGCTTTTTCCTTTCTTCTGCGGTCTCTTTTCCTAACAGCCATGGTGTTTTTCATGTACTATTTATTCCATGTCCCACTCCTTTGGGCATGGGAATACTTATAGGAGAGTGCAGACCGCTGTGCATGCCTGGAGCCCTACACTTGAAAACTCTGAACATCATTAGTCAGCAGGAAAAAGCAAATTAAAACAACAATGAGGCTCAACAATTCACCCACCAGAATGGCTAAAATTAAAAAGACAAACCATACCAAATGGTGATAAGGATGTGTTAGGTGTATAAATTGGTTCAACCAGTTCAGAAAACTTTGGCAGTAACTCCTAAATCTAAATCTGTCCTATGCCTCAGCCGATCAACTCCTTATAATTATATATATTCACCAAAAGAGATGTATAAGAATGCTCATAGCAGCTTTATTCACAATACCCCAAAGGTGGAAACCCTCTACATGTTCATCAGCAGGAGAATTGACAAATATATGTGGAATATTCATAGAGTACAACTCAGCTAAAGATAAACAAACTGTTCATAATATCATTCATGAATGATAATCACAGGCACTATACTTAAGTAAAATAAGCCATATGCAAAAGGTTCATACTGTATGATTTCATTTATATGAGCTGCAATAACAAGATAAACTAATTGATGATGACAAAAAGTAAAATAGTGTATACGTCTGGAGGGGTATAGACTAGAAAGGAGCACAAAAGGATCTTCAGAAGTGTTGGAAATGTTCTATATATTGACCTGATAGTTGTTACAGGTAGACACTAAAGTAAATATTCTTCAAGCTGAACAGTTAAGATCTGTGCACTTTACTACATATAACTTATACCTAAGAAATAAATAAATAAATCCCCAGGGCTCATCATGGCAGGAATTGGGAATTGGAAGTGGGGGAGGAGGAAGAAGGCAATAGAGAAAACCTATCATTTTCCTTTCTGCACAACTGAAACCCTGATGTTTTCTATGGCCTGGAGATGACCAAGTCCATCTTTGATCTCAAAACTGTAAATTCTTACACGTTAGAGGAAAGTAGAGGATTGGGAAAATTGTGCAAATCCTTCATGAAATGTGTTTATATCATGAAGGGTATTTGAGGCGAGGGGTTGGGGGCTGCTTGGAGAGGGGTAAGATTCTTGAAATATGTGTGGCGCCCTCCACAAGCCAATAGTTTCAGGAACTTAGGCCCTGGTTTCCTCCCTGGATTGTCTTTTTTTGTTTCTGAGTAGTTGAGAATGAGAAAAATTTTAAACTATCACCAGGCTTAGTCTCCTCTCTCCTTTGTAAGTGGGGTGTTGGATTCAGACAGTCGGGAGGTATAGGTACAGAAGAAAGGGACTGTTTCCTTTGAAAAGCAATATTAGCCTTAGTTTTGCTTTCTGTATGTGTTTTCTTTTTGTTCCTGGAGATTTCAGTGACAAATTGCATGTCTCAGATGTGAAAATTAAAAAAAAAATATTTGAGTTCTACAAAATCACAGTGGATTGGAAACTATGTAGTTAGCCTTTTTTTGTTATAAACATTTAAAAAAAATTTCAAGTGCTTTTGTTTTTTTCTCTCATTTAAAAAAATGTGGTTTAATATACATATACACACTGAGGGGCTGGGGCTGTTCAGAACAAGATGTTTCTCATTCCATTTGTTTTAGGCAATAACTCAGAGGCTCTGGAGAAAATAAACCATACATAAATAGTAGAAAACAGACTGCATCTTGTTGCTATGGCAACGCCCTACTTATATCACGTTAAGCTGATTCATGTCTTTTCTCACCTCACTGTTAATAAATTATAGCGGCTGATGAGAATTAAGCTGGCTAGAAGAGTTGGCATGGATAAGTTGCAAATTAATTTGTTATGCGATCCTGGGTATCGCGCTCTCTCTCTCTCTCTCTTTTTTTTTTTTTAAGAAGGAAGCTACCTTTCGTCTAAAAATAAATTTTTAAAAAATTCATTTTATTTTTTTTACTTTTTTTTTCCCACTAAAGCTATATGAACAGGAGTCTCAGGTTTAGTTGCTAGTTGCTTCTCAGCTGCTCTGTAAGGTTTATGCCACTCATGGAAGGGAAAACTACACATGAGCAATAGGGCTTGGAAAATTCCCTTGTTTCTTCTCCTGCTTCCTTATTCTCTTCACGACTGTGTGGTTAGGGGTTTTAAACAATCTGTCTACTCTTTTAAGCTGTATATTTCATATACAACCCCACCTATAAAAAAAAGAAGTAGCAAAGTTAAAAGACAGACAACAAATTGGGTTGAAAGATGAATATCAAACTAGATAAAGTATTGGCAGTACTATAACAGACAATGGGTTGATTTAATTAATATACCAAAAAAAAAGCCAACAATTACAAACAAAAGGAAAACATAAACGGATAGCTCACTAGAACAGTTAAAGAATATGAAAAATCCATTCACAGAGAGACCAATGGACAACAAATATCTGAAAATATACTCAATTCTGTTCATTCTTAGAGGAATTCAAATAGTAACAAGATACACGCTTTTCCCATTTTAAATGAAGAAACATTAAAAAGCTATTTTATAGAAAGCAAATTGGATATGATGGGGGAAAAAAGGTACTGTCAATGTTTATGTTGATATAATTTGGCATCACTTTCATGGAAGTAAAAGTGACTGTACTTATCAAAAAATTAAACGTATATTCCCTTTGACCTAGCAGCCCACTTCAATGAATTTAATTATGAATGTACCTGCATAAGTGATTAAAAATATTTTCATAAGGATGTTCATTACAAATTGATAATAGTAGTAAAAAACCTAGACAGAACTTACATGCCCATTAATGGATGACTGGTTATTAAAATTAATTCATTCGTGAAATAGAATACTATGCATCTGTCAATAAAGGGAAAGACTATGCAGCTACAGAAAGTTGTTAAGTATATAAGAAGTGGGACTTATGGTCAACCAAGGTGGCAGCATAAGACACTCCAATGTGCTGTTGCCCCAGAGAATCTTTGAACTATTAACAAAACTGGCAGAGCCATCTTTCTCAAAATTCCAGAAAATAGTAAAAGGATTACATTAACTAAACAAGTTCCAAATCAAGAAAAAAGCTTTAAAAATGGAAGGAGAGACTTACAGCACCTTTGCTGGACTCTTACCCCAACTCCCAGTGAGGTGTGGAGCCAGCCTGTGTTCCTATTGTGGATAAATGATCCTGTTCTGGGGGAAGCTGAGTAACCCCTATGCACATATAGTGGGGTGCCTGTATGTCAGTGTCATCTATTGGGTGACTGACTGAAAGACTGAACCAGGAAACTCATCTCTGGCTCACTCTCCCAGAACTTACTTGTAAAAATGTAATCATTATAAATATACCATACACCTAATAGCAGAGCTCCAAAATATATGAAACAAATACTGACAGATTTGAAGAGAGAGATAGATGGTTCCACATAAGCAGTAGGAGACTTAAATATACAGCATTCAGTAATGAATAGAACATCTAGACAGAAGATCAATAAGGAGATAGAAGATTGAAACAATACCATAAATGAGCCAGACCTAATAGACATATGTAGAACATTTTAACCAACAACAGCAGAAAGCACATTCTTCTCTAGTGCAGGTGGGACATTCTCCAAGATAGATCATATGTTAGATAACAAAATAAGTCTCAATAAATTTAAAAATATTTAAATCATATAAGGTATATTCTCTAATCACAATGGAATGAAGCTAGAAATCAAAACAGAGGGAGCATGGAAAAATTCACAAATATGTGGAAATTAAATAATGTATTATTAAGCAAATGTTTTAGATTCCTAAGATGCTTAAGCAAATACCATGAAATAGGTTAGAATAAACAATGGAAATTTATTTGCTCACAAATAAATAAAAATATTTTGGGAAAAATTCTAAATCAAAGCATCATCAAGGCAATGCATTCTTCCCGAAGGCTGGTGTTCTGGGGATGGCTGCCGGCGATTCTTGGTTTTTAGTTAGTTACATGACAAGGCACATGGTGGTGACTCCTGGTCTCTTCCTTTTCTTCTGGGTTCCATTGATGTAGCTTCTTACTTCTTGTAGCTTTCTCTCTTTCATGTCTGACTTCATTCCATTTATAAAGGACTCCAGTAAAAGGATTAAGATCCATTCTGGGTAGACTCAGCCACATATACCTTAACTGAAGTAACCTCACCAAAAGATACTACTTACAATGGGTTCATACCCACAGGAATGGATTAAATTTAAGAATATGTTTTTCTGGGGAGATGCAGCTTCAAGCCACTGCAGCAACCAATTGGTCAAAGAAGAAATCACAAGGGAAATTAGGAAATATATTGAGGCACATGAAAATGAATAACATACCAAAACTTACAGAACGCAGTAAAGGCAGTGCTGAGAGGAAAATGTGTAGCTCTATTCTCGACCAAAGGGGGAAGAGTGAAATGAGACTAAGTGTCAATGGCGGAGAGATTCCAAACAGAGTCGAGAGGTTATCCTGGAGGTTATTCTTATGCATTAAGTAGATATCACCTTGTTGCTCAAGATGTAGCAGAGAGGCTGGAGGGAACTGCCTGAAAATGTAGAGCTGTGTTCCTGTAGCCATGTTTCTTGATGATGACTGAACAATGA
>PVIY010054964.1:0-13970 GCA_004026745.1 Myrmecophaga tridactyla
GGGGCCGGCCAGCCTGTTCGTCCAGGCACCCCTAGTCTGCAACCGTCTTTGCCGAGGAGTCCTTAGTGTTCCCTGTGGGAACAGCTCTGAGGCTGACACTGGAGTCAGCTGGGGTCCCAACTTGGACCCTCTTCCTCCAGGACCCAGGAGCCCCAGCAGCCCAGCTCCAGACCCAGCTCAGACACCTTCCGGCTGGGTGACCACAGCACCCTTAGCTGCCTGCACATGACCGGGCACTGGGGTGCTCCGGCCATCACAGGGGCCTCCTGGGAAAGCTCTTGCCCCATTTGTTAAAACTCCCAACTCCAGGGCCTTTCCCTCTCCAGCCTCCCCCATCTGGCTGGGACCTTGGTTCAGCCTCAGCCTTTGCCTGGGCTGGAGAAATCTCAAGGGAAGGAGCTTGGAGGAGCACGGCGGGTCCAGCTTCAGGTTTTGGGGCTGCGCAACCTGAGGCCTGGAAGGGCACCGCCTGCCTGAGGCCGTGGGGCTGGGTGGGAAAGGGCCAGCTCATCTGCCTTTCAGCCCAGTGCCCTGTCTCCACCCCACAAGGACCTCCCTGCAGTGGAGCCAGGGCCCCACCCAGGCCTCAGAGGAGAAATGGAGGGTAGGTGGCGAGGGTGAGGGCTTTGGGGGTGGTCCCAGCAGGCCGCCCCACTTCCTGGCTGTGTGGTGTGGGGCAGAGCTCCTTAGTCCCCCTGGAACCCCAAGGGTCCCACACAGGGCCATCTAATCCTCACTTGGCAGCTTCTTGTAAGGCCTAAAGAAGGTGCCAGGGTAACGTGGTTATTTTCACTGGAGGTCTGGGCAGCTTCCCCTGCCCTCGGGCCAAAGGCACACGCGCACACCATCTGAACAGCAGCAGTGGCGCCTGATGGCTTGCGCCCTCTTAGGCAAATCTTGGAAATCCCATTCCTGCTGCTCCTTCTTGGCTGTGGTTTCTGTGGGGGTGAGTTTCCTGGCCCCCAAACCTCCCTTGTGCCAGTTTCATTCCCATATCTGGTGACACATCCTGCTGGTTCCATGGGAGATTGGTGCCTCTGCTCTGGCAGCATGGCAGAGGGGACAGAGCCTGGAGCCTCGGGCCACTAGGGCAGCTTTGGAAAGCTCTGGGCCTCGGTTTCCTCCTCTGTAAAATGGCCTGTCTTCCTCACTGTGGCAGACTCGGGGCATGCCGAAGCCTAAGGGACTTTGGAGGCCCCCAGCTCTACCCCACTTGGTGTGCAGCTGGGAAGGGAGAGCTAGAGGAGGGAGGCCTGGGGAGGGGCTGAGAGATGAGCCCAGCTTGCAGGCTGTTCTGCATCGGGCTGGGATCCTGAACGCAGCCCCCAGGAGCAGAGTGACCCTTCACAATTCTTCACCCACATTTGGTGTGGGAGGGGATCAAGTTCAGGACAGGAGTTGAAGTCTTTTGCGAACCGCCAAGTGTTCTCCAAATACAGGGGGTTATTAGGAGACTCACTTTTGGACCTTTAGCGAAAGTGCTGGCCCTCTGGCCTAGAGGACCCAAGAGGCCGATGGCAGGTAGGCCAGGACTGTCCCATGCTCTTTGATGAACCCTAAGTAGGGGTCTGGGGTGGCTGGTACCACACCCGGAGGCCCCACCCAGAGAGGTAGATGCTACATGGGAGAAGGATAGGGTCGTCCAGGGGTTCCCTGCCCAGCTTTGGAGGTGTGGCGGGTGTTTGCGTGTGACCGTCTACAACATCCTGAGAGTGAAACCAGTTTCCTTTGGGAACATATGCAGCTCGTGAGGTGCTCTCGGGCGGGGTGACTGGGTCCCACTATGTCTCTGCTTTGGGCTCCCTGCCCGTGAGGAGCTCATAGCCTGGCTGTGACCTTGACTCTGGAAGTGTTTCTGAAATTGAATGGGGTGATGATGCTGAGCTACCCTGCTGCTGGCAGGAGGAAGCATGTGGGTGGAGGCCCAGGCCTGCATCTTACAACCTCTGGACCATGATTCGGACAGTCCCGAGTTCCTTTCCTTGCTCTGCAGCCTCTTACTTGCAAGCTAGTTGCCTGCTCTGAGCTTCAGTTTCCTTATCTGTACGCTAGGGGTAATTGAGTTTATTTCATGGAGTTGCATGAGGAGCAAGAGAGAGAGAGCTCTTGTGAAAGAGCCAGGCATGTAGTAGGCCCTCAGCTGAATACACGCTGGACACTCAAGAATACGTCAGGGACAGAAACTGATTCTTTAGAAAAAATAGCTGCAAATTATAGAAATGCTTTATAGAGAAACAATAGTCAGATATAGAAAGAAGTAGGAGTTGCATTGTATTTGATTCATAAGAGAATGAATTTGATTCATTCTGAAATCATCAAGCTAGACTTTTAGGGGATTCATGAATTTACTCATTCCATGCAAGGTGACCTAGCACCTTGCTGGACATCAGGAACCCAGAGGGTGACTGATCAGAACTGCCCTTGCCGTTGAGGTTCCATGGTCCAGTGGAAAAGAAAGGTGGATAAGCACGCAGTGCACCTGTGGGCGGTGGTAAGTGCTGGGACAGAGGCAGCGCTGACGGGACCTTCTTGTCCTCTGGCATGGGAGGCTCAGTGTTCTTTATTGGTCCACAAAAAATGTTTGAGACCCAAAGAAAAAAAAAGTACCAGCTCCAAAATATGTGAAGAAAACAGCAAATAGAAATTAATCAAAAATTTAAAATAAAGTCCAAAAGCCTTGTTTATAGCCAAACAATTAGGGAAATATAATTGTATGTGATGTAAGTACAATTTAATACGCTTTTGATAAGGGGTGGGGTGGGTCTGGGCCCTACAAGGGTCTTATGAACTGCTTTGTGCCTCAGGGGCTGAGGGCCTGCAGCCAAGGCAGCTGTGCCAGGAGCAATCAAGGAGAGCTTCTCAGTGGAGGTGGTATTTGAGACAAAACATAAAGAGAAGTTAGGGATGAACAGAGAGAAAAGAGGTATAATGGTGGTCGAGGTAGAAGGAGATGCATGAGCAAAGGTAGAGAGAAAGGAACACACATGGGGAATTTGAGAGAAATGCAAGATATCTGAAATGACATGGGGTGTAGAGAATAGTGTTACGCTGGCCCGGGTGACACTGGAAAGGTTGTCAGTGTTTTAGGTGCCAGTTGAAGATGGGGATTTAAGGACCACTTGGGCAGAAGGAATAGGTGGTAATAACAGCCCCTGGCACTCCATGAGTGCTAGCTGAGAGCTGGTGCTTTCTGTGTACAGGCACATGTGTCTCCTGGCCGAATCCTCACCACAGCCCGTGTGGAGCGAAAGGCGGGAAGCAGGAATCACGTTACCCAAATCTACGTCTCATGCACCTTCAGCTAACCAGGATCCTTACCTGCCCTGTGCTTAAAAAGCAATGTCAAGTGTATAACACAGTGGATCTTGTCGTGGACAAAGACTGTTTAACAGAACAAATATAAAAACGTTCTTTCATGAACTGGAGCAAATATATGACCCTATTACAAGGAGTCAATAACAGAGAAGTATATGGGGAAAATGTACCTATTGCAAACTGTGGACTATAGTTCACAGTAATATCTTAATATCCTTTCACCAACAGTAACAAAGTACTGCATCGTTTGCTAGGGGTCAATAATGGGGGGGGGGCATAAGGGGTGTTGCATTTACATTTTATTTTTATTTCTTGTTTTGGAGTTATGAAAGTGTTCTAAAGTTGACCATGGTGATGAATGCACAATTACGTGATGATACTGCGAACCATTGATTATTCACTTCACAGGTAAATATATATGGTGTGTGAATAAATCTTACTAAATTTGCATTTAAAAACCAGGTCAAAAAAACATACAAGTGATAGACATTGGCTGTAGACAAATTCAAAAAAGAAGAAAGTAAAGCTCACCCCTCTAATCCCGTTGTCCAGAGAGTGGTAATGGTTTGGTGTAAATGTTTCCAAACTCAGATCCCTGTGTGTGTGTAGCCCCGTGGGCATCTGAGGGTGTCCGTGTGTCCGTCTGAGCAGCTCAGTGCACAGCAGATGAGCTTGTCTCTAATGTGTGAGGGCGGACCTGAGTACTTGGGTTCACATCAACCTCATGGTCAGCAAACCATGCTAGATTGTGCTGATTTTGTTCCCTTGCCCTGTCGCAGACTGAGAGAGATGGCTCTCTCCCTCCTATTCCTATGTGTTTGATTCCCCTCACATCTCCTGTATTTCCTACTTTGTGGATGTTGATGCTTTGTTATTTGATGCATAAAATATTCATAGTTTAATATCTTCAATATGAATAGCTGTTATCTTTATAAAGCCTCCTTTCTTATCATTTTGAATGCTCTTTGGCCTAAATTTCACCTCGTCAGCTTGCAAGATTGCCAACCAGGTCGGCTGCATTTGCTTGGTATGCCTTTACCATCAGCAAACACTTAATGTCCAGTGTGGCTCTTTACAAGTCCTACCTCCAGAGGCAGGCAGAGCTGAGTTGGAATCCTCATCATGACACTCGGGAGAGTCCTCTAATGTTTCAAACCTCCATTTTCTATGAGAGAGGATACGAACAACCTCACTGGGTTGTTGGAATTAAATGAGAAAAGTCTTGCATTAAGATGGGACCACGAGTGGGCATCCACTGCCGGGGGTTACCTGGTACTGGAAGCAGCAGCATTTAAGGGTTCGTGGGAGGAGGGCAGGTTTACACGCAGCCCTGAGCAGGGGGCCAGGAGGGACGCCTGGCAGAGGGGGCTGCTGGGGCTTGGAGAACGGAGGCAGGAAGCCCAGCAGTCTACGGGGGCGGGGGGGCTTTGGGAAGAGGGACTCTAGCTGGAACAGAGGGTGTGGGGACAAGGTCAGCAAGCTGGCTGAAGAGGGGCTGGGATGAGGGCATTTCCCACAGGCACACGTGCTGCGTGGGCACGTGGAGACTGGGGAATGCGGTGATCTGGGTGGATCCCAGGTTTGGAGGGAGGGCGGAGGGAGATGAGCCTGGAGAGTCTGCAGGGCCAGGTTACGGAGGGTTCAAATCTGGAGCCGTGGCAGGGAACCACAAAGGGTTTCAGCTCGGGGGCGGCGGGTGACCTGCCAAGCATGAGCAGGCTCGCCCTGGCCCCGGGAAGGTGGGAGAGCTGGGTGCTGCCTTGAGATCCCGGAGGGGAGGGTCTTTGTGGGATGGCAGGAAGTTGGTGACCTGGGTAGGTGGAAGGCTGGGGGCTGTCAGGGGTGGTACAGCCCAGGGCCTGTCCCTGAACTGCCTGTTACCGGCCCATAACCAGATAGGAGATCAGTTTAGAACCTGGATAAGTACAGACTTTGGAAACTTGTAACAATTTGACATTGTCACAATTTCCAAGTGCATATTATAGTACTACATTTGTATTATATCTTACAAACGTATTGGTCTGCAAAGGATTGGTAATTTAAAAAAAATTTTTTTTTCCTTCAACCCAGAGAGTTGGAAAAGGGCTGGTCTGGATGGACAGCAGGTGTCCAGGGAGGGTGGAGGGTCGGGTCAGAGAACGCAAGGTGGGAGGTGACCGGGCTTAGCTGTGAGGTCAGCACCATCCCCCTTGGCCGCCCACAGCTGCCCACCCCACGGCGGGGGCCGTCCTTCTCCAGCTGTCCACTCCGTGAGCATTTATTGAGCACAGACGCGGTGCCAGGCCAGGCTCTGGAGCATATTTTGGGTCTACAGAAGCAAGCAAGCGCTGTCCTCACCTCCCAGAACCTATGAGTCTTGCTCTGGGGCCAGGGGCTCCTGCTGGAGGGGAAACTTCAGCTTGGCTCTTGGAGGAGGGGGAGCGAGGGGCAGCTCTTCCATCTGACCTGTACCCACCCCCACCCCCATCAGGAAGGGCCTGGCTCGGGGCAGAGGCGGCCAGCAGCTGTCGTCTGCCCCTGGCTCTTCGGCTTTCGCTCCTGCTGGTCCCTCGGAGGTGGGGCCCCTCTCTGAGCTCACCTGCACAGTGGAATCCCAGGCTCCTCCTTCCTCACCTGCCAGAGCCGAAATGAAAGTTCCCAGGGGCCTGGCCTGCTCCTGTCCTCTTCTAGAACCTCTGGAAGCCACAGGCTCACAAAATTTGGAAGGAACTTGGAGCTCATTTAGGACAAGTACACCATTTTACTGAGGCCCAAAGAGGGAAAGGGACTTGCCTGAGGTTGCCCTGTGTGGGCAACAGAGTGGGGACTTGACCATGGGCTCCTAACAGGCCTGGCCTCTGGCGTCTGGCACCCTAGAAATCTGGGGGGACAGGGACGCTGTCCAAGGCAGTATGAGCCCCTGGATGGGAAAGACTGTGTCTGTAGCACCCACAGCCCCTTCCTCACTGGGTCTCTGTATCTGTCCAGGACTGGGCCCCAGAGGGCAGTGTGCAGAGGGGGAGCAGGGTGGGAGACGGGGAAGAGCCCGAGGCTCGCAGGGCAGTGGCGGGATGGCTGGGAGACAGCAGTGGGGACCCAGCCACAGGGACCGATATTCAGGGGCAAGACCCCTGGATTTGCAAGCATGCACTCGCAAAAAGGCAGGCACTGGCTCGGGGCAGGGGGAGAGCCAAGGCGCAGGAGCCAAGCTAGACAGGAGCCCTGGCGCATGGGAGGGAGGCAGGGCGTGGAGAATCCGGAGGCGGACGGAGCGGGATCAGGTCCGGCCCTAACATGGAGCAGCCCCCACGTCTCTGAGGGCCTGCTTCCGCCTCTGCAACACGCGATTCAAAGCCATGCCTCCGGGGGCTCTGGTAGAGGGCAGAGGTTAGAGTAGGAGCCCGGGGCTTCTGCTTCCCAAGAAGGGAGGACTGAGGCTCTAGAGGCTGAATCCCATGTCTGGGGAGATTTCTACCCTGTGGCAGCCCTGTCAGCAGGATTTGAGGCCCACGCAGGCAAGTGGGTAGGTCTGCCTGCGTTTTCCTCGTCTTTCTCCATGGTTCTCCTTTTATTAGAGCCCCTTGAACATCATGTACCCTTCTGACTCTTCCCCACACCCCTTTTGGACTAAGACAACAGAACCCCCAAGCAAATCAACTAGGAAGGGTCCCTATTCCTGTTGTGATTATGAGGTGGGGATTCAACGCCTGGAGTCGGGGTAGGGCTGGGGGCGTGGGCACCAGAAGCTGGGAGGAAAGTTCTGAGGGGGGATGCCAGATGTGACCAGGAGCTGAGACCAGGTGGCCTAGCCTGGCCCTGGGGAGAGGCCGTGGGGTGTGCTGGGTGAGAGCACAGGCTCTGGAGCCAGGCCACCTGGGCTGAGTAACGTTGGCAGGCTGCATGTTTCTGTGCCTCAGTTTCCCCATCTGTAAAATGGTGAGAATGACAGCGCCTGCTTCTGGGGGTTAGTGTGACCCATGGAAAGCACACAGGATGGTGGCTGGTACACATTAAAGATGCCTTTTAGCAAATATTTCTTGAACACCTACTATGTGCCATGTAGTCTCTTGGGCACCCGGGATGCATCAGTGAAGTACAACAAAAGTATGAATTCCAGTTGAGGGAAACCGACAAAGGGCAAAAGAAGTTGATTACATGGAATGATAGGAGGGGAGAGTAAAGCCAGGAAAGGGCATCAGGAGCGGAGGGAATGGCAGCTTACAGGGTGAAGTCTGGTGCTGGAGGCAGGCCTTTCTGAGAAGGCGACATCTGAGACAAGACCTGAAGTTTCCGAGGCACAGAGGGGTCTGGGTGTCTGGGGGAAGGTCATTTCAGACAGAGGGAACTGCCAGTGCAAAGCCGCTGAGCGGGAGCCTGCCCAGGACATTCGAGGGACAGCCCTGAGGCCGGTGTGGCTGGGACAGAGCAGTGAGGTGGCTGAGTGCGACTCTAAGTGCAGAGAGACTGTGGAGGAACAGGGTTGGAAAGTCCGACTGAGGGCCGGGGCGGGAGCTGGGAGACAGGGACAGGGCTGCTGAGGGCGCTGGAGGGGAGGCAGCGGCCTCTCTGGCCAGGGGTCTGCAGTGGCCAGCCCAGAGAAGTGACATGGGCAGATTCCTAGAAGTGTTTGTTTTTTTTCCTTTTTAAAATTATTATTTTACCTTTTTATTGTAATAACCAATATAGAGCATGAAATTTCCCATTTTAACCTTTTTTGAGTTTACAATGCAGTAGTATTAATTATATTTACGTTAATTGTGCTACCGTCACGAGTATCAATAGTTCAAACTTTTTTTTAATTGTGAAATATAACATATATATAGAAAAGCAATAAATTTCCAAGTACATTTTAACAAGTAGTTATAGAACAGACTTCAAAGTTTGGTATGGGTTACCGTTCCGTGATTTTTTGCTTTTTCTTCTAGCTGCTCCAACACTGGAGACCAAGAGAAGTATCAATATAATGACTCAGTCATACTCATTTGTTAAATCCTATCTTCTCTGTTACATTGCTCCTCCTCTGTGAATAACATATATACATAAAGCAATAAATACCAAAGTACATTGCAACAATTAGTTGTAGAACAGATGTCAGAGTTTGGTATGGGTTACAATTCCACAATTTTAGGTTTTTATTTCTAGCTGCTCTAAGGTACTGGAGGCTAAAAGAAATATCAGTATAATGATTCAGCACTCATATTCATTTGTTAAATCTGACTCTTTCTGTATAATAGCACCCTCACCTTTGAGCTTTCTCCCATTCTTTAGCAGTATTTGGTTTATCCCCATTCATGTTGGAAGGGGCCGTCAATCATATAGGATAGGGGGATGGAACTAGTTGATGTTCTGGAAGGGCTGGCCCCTCTGCATTCAGGACTTATCTGGTCCAGGAACCCAACTGGAGGTCGTAGGTTTTGGAGAGTTACTCTAGTGCATAGAACCTTTGTAGAGTCTTATATATTGCCCTAGGTGTTCTTTAGTGTTGGAGGAATGGTTTTGTCAAGTTATGATAGGTAGCAATATCCAACCGAAGCATGCATAAGAGTGACCTCCAGCATAGCCTCTTGACTCTTTTTGAACTCTCTCAGCCACTGATACCTTATTTGTTACACTTCTTTTCCCCCTTTTGGTTACGATGGCATTGTCGATCCCATGACCCTCATCCCTGGGAGTCATCTCCCGCGCAGCCAGGGAGACTTTCATCCTGGAGGTCATGTCCCACGTAGGGGGAAGGGCAATGATTTCACTTGCAGAGCTGGGCTTAGAGAGAGGCCACATCTGAGCAACAAAAGGTCCTCCAGAGGTAACTCTTAGTCATACTTATAGGTAGGGTAAACTTCTCTGCTACTTTCATAAGCTTCACAAGAGCAAGCCTCAAGATCAAAGGGTTGGCCTATTGATTTGGGTGTCACTAATGTTTGGCACAGTATCCAGGGTTTCCCTGCTGGTAAAGTTTAATAGTTCCATATTTTTTCTCCCATCTGTCAAGGGACTTTGCCAATACTTTTTGATTATTTGCTTAATATACTCTGGTATGTATCCAGGCATTACATTAAACTATATAAGGTTAAAGGTCCTCATTCTTATTCTGGGCTCCCTGGATTTGGATTGTTTAAATGATCTATCCAGATAAATTGAGTTAGATTATGTGCTACAGAAAACCTAGGTTCTGGACATAATAAAACTTCCGTCCTCTGGTCTCAAAGAGTAGGTAAAGTTCTAAAATACAGGCTATGTCTTCCTTATCTCTATAATCTGAATTACCTTAATCCCAACCCAATCAGAGTTCAAACGTTTTATTGCTGAATAGTATCCCATTGTATGGAGAGACCATAATTTGTTAATCCATTCATCAACTGATGGGCATTTGGGTAGTTTCCAGTTTGGGGCTACTACAAATAAAGCTTCTATGAACATCCATATACAAGGCATTGTGTGGGCTTTTGCTTTCCTTTCTTACAGGCAAATGTCTAGGAGGGAATGGCTGGGGCATATGGTGTCTCTACTTAACTTTTTAAGAAACCACCAAACTATTTTCCAAAGTGGCTGAACCATTTTACATCCCCACCAGGCATGGATGGGAATTCCTCCACATCCTCTCCGACACTTGGTATGATCAGTCTTCATAACTTTAGCCATGCTGATAATTGTGCATGGCGTCGTGGTTTGATTCGCTGATAAATCATCCTGCTCATCTTATTTGCCATTCACACATCTTCTCTGGTGAAATGTCTGTTCAAATCCTTTGTCCTCTTTTTGTATTGGGTTGTTTATGTTACTGTGATTCAATTTTGAGAGTTCTTTGTATATTTTGGATAAACCTTTTTTATCAGATATATGATTTGCAAATATTTTCTCTCAGTCTGTGACTCATCTTTTCATTCTCTTCATGGTGTCTTTCGAAGAACAAAAGTTTTTTTTTTTCATTTGAATGAATTCCAGTTTATCAATTTGTTCTTTTTGGTGTTGACTCTAAGAAATCCTTGCCCAACCAAGGTAACACATATTTTCTCCAGAAGTTTTGTAGTTTTAGATTTCACATTTAGGTCTATGACCCATTTGACATAATTTTTTGTATGGCGTGAGATAAGAGTCAAGGCTCATTTTTTTTTTTTTTTGCACATGGCTATTTAATTGTGCACCATTTATTGAAAAAGACTACCTGTTCTGGTTTGCTAGCTGCCGGAATGCAATACACCAGAAACGGAATGGCTTTTAAAAGGGGGAATTTAATAAGTTGCTAGTTTACAGTTCTAAGGCCAAGAAAATGTCCCAATTACAACAAGTCTATAGAAATGTCCAATCAAAGGCATCCAGGGAAAGATACCTTGGTTCAGGAAGGCTGATGAAGTTCAGGGTTTCTCTCTCAAGTGAGATGGCGCATAGCAAACACAGAGTTTCTCTCTCATCTGGAAAGGCACATAGCAAACACGGTGTCATCTGCTAGCTTTCTCTCCTGGCTTCCTGTTTCATGAAGCTCCCAGGAGGCATTTTCTTTCTTCATCTCCAAAGGTCGCTGGCTCATGGACTCTCTGCTTTGTGGTGCTGCAGCATTCTCTGCTCTCTCTGAATCTCTCTCATTTTACAAAATGTTTCCTCTTTTACAGGACTTCAGAAACTAATCAAGACCCACCCAAATGGGTGGACACATGTTGTCACCTAATCCAGTTTAACAACCACTCTTGATTAATCACATCTCCAGGGAGATGATCTAATCACAGTTTCAAACATACAATGCTGAATAGGGATGAGAAGAAACGGCTGACTTTACAAAATGGGATTAGGATTAAAACATGGTTTTACAACAGTACATACATCATTTCAAACCAGCACACTGTCCCTTCCCCATTGGCTTGGGTTTGCAACTTTATTGAAAATCAATTAGCCATATATGTATGGGTCTATTCTTGGGCTCTCTATTTTTCCATTGATCTGTCTTTTTTTTTTTTAACATTATATTTTAGTTTCCTGAACTGCTTAAGGCAATACCAGGAAATGGGGTGGGTTAAAAAAAAAGGGAATTTATTTGCTCATGGTTGAGGCCAGAAAATGTCTAAATCAAGGCAATGCTTTCTTCACAGAGACTGGCTGCTGGTGATCCTTGGCCCCTCTGCCACAGAGCATGGTACAAGGCAGTGTCTGCTTGTCTCTCCCTTCTCTTCAGGGTTTGCTGCTTTCAGCTCCTTGTTTCCCTGGTGCATGTGCTCGCTCTCTCTCTCTCTCTCTCTCTCTCTCTCTCTCTCTCTCTCTGGATTCATTCCATTTATAAAGGACTCCAGTAAAAGGATTAAGTTCCATCCTCAATGAGGTGGGTCACACCTTAGCTGAAGGAGCCTCATAAAAAGCTCCTACTTGCGATGGGTTCACACCCACAGGAGTGGATTAGATTTACCAAAATATTTTTCTGGGGGGTACGGACAGCTCCAAGCCAACACACTCCACCCTCTGGGCCCCCAAAAGACATGTTCTTCCCACATACAAAATACACTCATTCCATGACAAGGTCCCCAAAGCCTTAAGTCATTTCAGTAAAAACACTAAGTCCAAAGTCTCATCAAAATCAGTTATAGGTGTGCCCTATGCTGGAGCACAATTCCACAATACAACCTAGAGAATAAGTTATCTGCTTCTAATTCACAAAGGAAGGACAGGTAGAGGATAAACATATCCATTCTAGAGGGGAGAAATTGGAAGGAAAACAATACGGGTCCCAAACAATTCCAAAAACTTGCAGGACAAGCTACATTAGATTTCAAGGTCTGAGAGTCATCTATGGAACGATGTTTTGTCCTCCAGGCCTGATGCAGTGGCAGCCTCACCCTTTCCAAGTGCTTGCAAAGCAGCCGTGCTCTCCCAGGAATAATGAAGTAAAGATTCCATCCTCTTCAAGCATTAAGGTGGTGGCCAGACTCTGCACAATCCCCCAGGCATCTGAGAACACCGGGGTGGCTGCCCTCTTCCTCAACAATGGGGCAGGAAGCCCGTTCTCTCCAAGTGTAGGGGCGGACTCACCCTTTCCTCACACATAGACACATATAGGTGAGTCTGCTCTCTTGGTCCAAGAAGATGTCTTCAGTTCAGACCTCAGGTTCCACGGTGCTGCCCTCAGAGTGATTTTTCCTTCAGTCTGCCCCCTTCCTGTGTTTTGCATGTAATACACGGGGGCCCCATCCATCAGACAATAGAACTTTCCACAGATCCTTCCTGGAAAACCGCATCTCCAATCCTGACTTTCATATGATACAATACTATGTCTTGAGCTCAGGTAGTGTATACTCCAACCTTCCTTTGCATTTCAAGATAAACTTTAGAATCAGTTTGTCGATTTGTACAAAAACAAATCTGCTGAGATTTCTATTGGTATTGGATTGACTCTATAGAACAATGTGGAGGGAAATTGATTTCTAACAATATTGAGTCTTTCGATCCATGAATGTAGAATGTTTCTCCGTTTATTTATGCGTTCTTTAATTTTGCATTACGAAATCTACCAACTAGAATAGTGTCTGTGTACAGTTCTTTTTGTCTTGACTCTTAAAGAATCTAGTCATAGCACAATTTCATAAAGTTATTTAGGTCAGCTCTTTTCTTCCCCACCTTCTTCAGAATCATTGTATCATATTCGTAACACAAATGTGTCCCTAACTATTTCATATTTTGTGATACTATTTTAAATGATATTTAAAATTTTAATGCCTGGTCACTGCTAGTATATAAAATTGATTTTTGTAGATTAATGCTGGATCTTGCAACCTTGCTAAAAACACTTATTATAGTATATATATTTTTTATTTCTTAGGATTTTCTGCATAGATGATTATGTCCTCTGTGAATAAAGAAAGTTACTTCTTCCTTTCCAATCTGCATGCTTTATATTTAATTTCTTATCTTATTGCATTGGCTAGGACTTCTAGTACAATGTTGAAAAGAAGTGAGATTGGGCATTCTGGATGTGTTTTGAAGGTAGAGATGAAAGGATTTCCTAAAGGATTGGAATGTAATGATTAGTATGAGTGATGACCTCCTGTTGGAGAAAGAGTTGGTTTCCACAGAAGGGGCCCGGGGCTCTGGTGGAGGTGGTGGGATGGTTTGTAGGGCGCACAAGCACAAAGGTGGTCAGGGCGTTGTCGGGAAGCCCCTGCTCAGCAGAGTTGAGAGGTTTTGATAAGCAGAAGACTTTCCTATGCACCTTTCTTCCTTGTTTTAGTCTGAGCTCCAGCACAGAGTCTAGGAGGATTCTGTGAGATATTTTAAGAAGGAAGATGGGCTGAAGACTGTTGAGCTTTCCTCCCTCCTTCAATCCCAGATTCCTAGTTCTGGGTCCCCATCAAAAGGCACCTGAATGAATAGGACAGAGTCCCGGCTTTGGGGTTAGGAGCTCTGAGCCGGAATCCTGGCTCTGTAAATGCCAGCTGTGTGACCTGAGGGGGGTCCCAGCCTCAGTCGCCCCATCTTGGGGACGATGATATGAAGCACACAGAGTGTTTTTAAGAATCCACCGCCACAACCATAATAATAGCCACACTTATTGAATCTTACCATGTGCCAGGCTCTGTTCTAAATACCTTATTTCTAGCTACTCATTTCTCTGCCTGAGTATTCTGTGAGATGAGTATGATTATTACTATTATGTCTATTTTACTAATGAGGAAACGACAGTGAAGGTCCCAGCTGGT
>PVIY010054965.1:0-13579 GCA_004026745.1 Myrmecophaga tridactyla
AATACACAGAAAATATTAATTTCATGTAGGATATATTAATTTTATTAAAATGATTCCCATGGAATTCTATGCGCATTATGTTAGGAGTATGATTTGAGGATTTGAGCAAGAACAAGTTAAATTCACTGCAGAATTATTAGATCTAGCCTAGACCGAGGGTTTACAAACTGTTTTTCTGTGAAGGACCAGATATTAAATATTTTAGAGTCACAATCCAAAAGTCTCTGTTGCAATTGCTCAATGCAGTCCAGTAGAGTGAAAACAGCAATAGATGATTTGGAAAGAATGGCTGTGCATGTGTCCCAATAAAACTTTCTTAACAAAAACAGGCAGTGGGCCAAATACGGTCTAAGGACTCTAGTTCGTTGCCCCTTGCTTAAACTAAAATCCTGAAAGTTTCACAAAATTAGTCACAACGAATGTTCATGATAGAACAATTCCAAAACTTGGAAAGAGATGAGGTAGGAAAAGTATAGTAAATAAGATCCTTTCAAAAATCCTACAGTTAATGGAGTTAACAAATTAAACATTTTCAACAATGTTTATATAGAAGGAAATTGTCCTGTAATAAATAGGAAACTGCAAACTCACAATAAATTCATGGCGTCCATTTTCAATCTATATCTTCTCCCTACTTTACATCTGGATAACAAAACTCAGTCATATTTATTTAAATATAGAATTACAAAATGTCCAGTAGTTATCTCTTGTTGTAAAACAGATTGCCGCAATAAAACCAACAAACTTTTACTTTCTCGTGTAATTTCTGAATGTTAGGAATCCAAAAGTAACTTAGCTAGGTGGTTCTGGATCAGACAGGCAGATTTGACTTATGCATTAGTACACATTGTGCTAGGACCCAAAATAATTTTAGAAGTCCATGAAAAATATTTTAATTTCTTTTAAAATCAGAATGAAACAAAAGAATTCACAGGTAAAGCAAAATATTTTCACACATATATTAATATATTCATACTATAACAATGCAGTAATAAATACAGTATATTATGCAGACATATACATGTGTGTATGTGTGTGCAAGTTTTATTATTTATTTGTTTGTTGCTTGTTTCTAAATAGAGCTCACAAAGGCACAAGTGCCAGTGTCAAAATGCACATTATGTGTGAGTTCCAGGTGAGTCACCTAAAAGTGTATGAGAGAGCAACCAAAGCAGATGTTACAGTATCTTTCATAACTTAATCTTTAATTATAGCCCAGGAAAGTTTACATCATTTCTGTCATATTCTACTCTTCACAGAGAACAACCCTGGGTATGTGGGAGAGACAGTACAAGGTATGAATGCTCGGAGGCAGGAATTGTAGGGTCATCTTGGAGGCTGGCTCCCAATTAAATGAGTAAGGAGAGGCATGAGATATCAATATGAGACACCACTCAAGTTGGATAGAAATTACAATATACGGTTGTCACCCAACCAAAACTTCAAACTTAAAATTTTATTATGGAAAAAAAATCCATGCAGATGATCTAGTATATTTGAGCTTTATATATTTTAATTGCTAAATGTAAAGTAAAACAATATTATATCATTATTAAAAATTCTCACTGATTACTATACAAAAGTCAACTGATGCTTTTTGATAAAATTGTATATAATTGGAAATATGTTACATTGTTTTATAAGTCAACTATTCTAATCAGCAGAAAAGCACGTGTATCAGAGCTTGTATCTCTTATATTTGAGTACACTGCCTCAAATATTCTCCAGAATAAAACCAGCCTAAATTAGAACAAAATTATAATATTTTCATTACGGAAATAGTTAAAACTGGATGAGATACAGTCTTTGCTAACTTACTCCTTTTTAAAAGAGGTTCTGTGAAATTAAAATTGGATCTAACATCAACTAGTCAATAGTTGGGTCTTCAACTCTAATCTCATATTTCTGAATTCCCAACTGACTGCTAGTGACCTACTGGTGTCAAAGCTACCAGAGTTTGTTTCCTTTCTCAAGACAGTGCATATAGAAGATATACCTTGCCTGTCCATTTTCATGAAAAATGAACACAAATTGCATGCTTCCAAGTGAAACTGGGGCAAGCTTCTTAATTTTTTTGTTCTTTTCTTTTTGTTCTAATTGCAGACTTCTTTGCTACTAATACCTATACTAAGAAAGTCATCACATTTTCTCAAGCTAATGGAAAGGATATGCATCCCTTGGTCCAGAGGGAAAAGATAAATACAGACAGGATTTTAAGAACTCAGTCAGAACTGGAATATACTGACTCAGCTTTGTACCCGAAGTACAAAAGCCATTGTTTCTTGAAATGCAATTATTAAATGACTCCAGAATTAATCCTTTATGGCACAAGTTTTCAGGGCAACAGAGTGGCCAACGGTTGATAATGAGAGCATCGACCAAGCAATATTTTTTCCTCATGTCCCCAAGCCTTTCATTTAACATGAAATCAATGATAAGCAATACAGAACCATTTAAAATAAGTTAAAGGTTGTTTTTCTACATGGAAACCTTTTTAAATATGAAACAAGGATATTTAAAATATATTTGTGCTGCTAGTCCATCCTCTGATGTCCTTCTGTACTGAAATGATTCTTCTGGTGACATCAAATTTAGTGGTTTCCTTTTCAGGATATTTTTGCATCCTATTTATCATTTTCCTCCTCTTATATTTCTAGACATTATAAGTATAGAACTATACCTTATAAGTTAATTTATTTATCCACTCGTTCAAAATTTCAAAATTAGTTATAAGTATATAAATGAGAACTATAGAAAATGCAGATAGAAATAGGTCTTGTGGGAAACTGTTCTAGAGATGATGCCTCTTATCTGAAAGATGCTATACTTGATTAATCAGGGATCACGTAGATAATATGCTCTTAAATATGTATATTGACAGAAAAAATGTGATTCATACTTTTGTGCGGGAATCTCACGCATCCTTCCTCTGCCTCATTCATATGCGCCCTGAAATTACCGAAGAACTATACATAATCTGAATAGCATAAAAAGCCAGAGAACAGTGATAAGAACATTTCAGTGTAATCAACTTAGAACTCCACTTGAGGAAAAAAAAGAAAAAATCAAAAGAATCCTAGCTGAAGCTCGTTAACATCCCCTAATTGGAGGAATGCGAGCTCGGGATGGGTTTTGGATCAATTCTTATATCGCTAATCCAGTCTCTTTGAGAAGCAGCTGTGCTGGGAGCCCTTGGATAGTTTCCAATGTCGAAATCAAGCGGAAAGGTGGTGCTTCTGTTTCTCTTCCCTCACCATCCAAGCATCATTGGAAGGACCCAGGCAGTTTCCCACCTTACGTGCATTACAGAGCCCTCTTTCATCAGGGCTGCTGGAAATCTGAACCCAAAACGTCTATTCTCATTAACCATCAGCATGGCATCGCGACTGCAGGATATATTTCAGATTAATTTGAAGATTTTACACTTCACTTAGTTTCTTCCTTCCTTTTCCACCTCTGCATGTAATTCAACTGAGAATGTTTTAACTAAGGACTTCAAAGTGTAGCCTTATAAAGTAAATATTTTGAAAAAGAAAGAAGTGGCATCAATGGGCAAAGTCCATGTTATCCGGAATCCAGGTGGGTCACAGTCCCAGGTGGTTTTCACTTCAACCTGTGCGGCTTATAATTACTGTAGTATTGTTGCTTCCTCTTGGACCAAGGCTGAGCTGGTGGGCAGTTCATCTTTCCCGTTCAGTTAAAAATAGAGGATTGAGCAAATGTGTCATGATTTTTCCAACCAAGATGGATGGAATGCCAAGATCAACAAGAAGAAATTTAAAAACAAATGTTTTTACCCCAACGCTTAGGATAGTATTTTCTATATTGCTTTCTTTAGATGATGACTTCCTAAAATATATTATAAAATATTAAATTTTTCTAGGTGAGCTTTATTTCCAAAATTCAGCATGCAAAATGTATCCCATTCTAAAATATTATTATTATTTTAAATCAGATTCAATCTGGCTCAGAACTTGTGTGCCAATAGCCTATTAGGAAAATCAATATATTATTATTATTATTATTATTCAGGTCTTTTCACACTTCACAAACTTGGACCTGGAAAACTTTGCTGACTGTGGGGACCATAGTGTCAGGGTCCAACACATATCTAAGGACAACATGAAGACTTGCCCCAATTCTTTTTCCACTTCTATCCTTGCTTTTCTCAGGGGAGCCAGCCATAGTGTACTTTTCACATTGTCATCCCTTTGTAGTCTTAGGGAATGCCCCCTTTGCACACACACACACACACAAACACACACACACTTTCTCTCTCTCTCTCTTTTTAAGTCAGTCACCTCTTTCTCCTTTATATTAGCAAAAAATCCTGAGGCACATTATGTTTTTGGAAATCAAAACCAGGAATGCAAGTTATACATTGGCTGCTCATATTTAGCCTGGCCACACAAATCTCTGCTAGCAAGGAAATCAAAGGTCTGAAATTCTGCTTAAAAGGTGAAAGGGGAAGAAAGCATCAATTAATATCTCAATAAATTATCTTGCCTCACTTGCATCCCTGAAATTAAAAAAAAAATTGAAGTATATTTTAACTTTAGCAGGATATTAGGTTTGATTTAATGGTATTTTATTTCCACAATAAAAGGTAATTGTTTGTAGCAATGACGTAAATATTCCTTGATAGATTCTAAGAGCTTACCTACTAAATGTTGAGTCTGATGTTCTTATTACAGGTGATGATTCATCAACAAATTAT
This sequence comes from Myrmecophaga tridactyla, assembly GCA_004026745.1. Classification (NCBI taxonomy): domain Eukaryota; kingdom Metazoa; phylum Chordata; class Mammalia; order Pilosa; family Myrmecophagidae; genus Myrmecophaga; species Myrmecophaga tridactyla. The sequence continues at coordinate 4,718 of PVIY010054965.1, forward strand.
GATTATAATAATTATAATCTTAACAATGTCTATCATTAAATAAATGCATGTTATGTGTCAAAAATATATCAGGAGAGCTGCATACATTATCTCATTAACTCATTTGTCGAATCCAGCAATGCTGTGTTAAGTAGTAGTATTCCAATATTTTATGTTGGTGTCAATTAAATTAAATTCACATGGATGGAACCTTGATGTACCATGTCTTCAGATTACATAGTGTCCTTTTCTAGTGTTTGAACGGGGTGTTTTTTTAACAGTTATTTTTTAAACAAATTAACATTTACTGTATCTATTTTGATATATTTCCTTGGAACCATCTATTCCTTTGTTAAATTCAAATATTGGCATAGAGTTATGCATGTTTTTCTTTTTTCCTTTCTTTTTAAATATTCTTCAGCACCTGTGATATTATAGTCATTTCATTTCTTTTCATGCTTATTTGAGTTTTAACAGCTAGTTTGATTAAATGCTGTTTTATCATCCTTTTATTAAGATCGCATTTTGTTTTATTTATTATTACTGCTTTTCGTTATTTTGTTAATGTCTATCTTTCATTCATCAATTGCTTTCTTTATTTTCAGTTTGTTTTTCCTTCTGTCTTTGATGTCAACAATGGAACGATTATTCATTCATTTCCGTTATCATTACCATCAGTTAAAGTGGTGAAAGCAATGGATCAATCTCAAACATTCAATATATTTTGAAATGTCTTATTACTGTTCTCATTGCACAGCTTTAGTTTTTTGTTTCTCCTTGAGTATTTATTTATTCATTCACAAAATATTTATTGAGGGCATTTAATGTGCAGGGTCTGTGCTTTTGGAAGAAAATTCAGTAAAAAACTGGCAGACGAGATCATTTGGCTCTTGTATCAAAAGTTTTATGGAGCGGGTAAAACAATAAGCAATTAAAGAAAACAACTACAGATAAGAGCTCTGATGACAGCAAATCAAGGTAAGCAGATAGAGAGTAACTGAGTTGAGTGGTTTAATTATGTGGTCATAGTTCACACCTCTCTGAACATGAGACATTTGAGTTAAAACAAAGCATGAGAAAACAACCAGTCATAACTGATACCAATAACAGAGGTCCTAAAACAAAAGTGACTAGTTTGCCTTAAGGAACTAAAAGAAGGTTAGGGAGGCTAGATCCCACAGAGCAGGTAGAAAGTTTATTGAGATGAGATTTGAGTTGAGCATTCATTGAGGTCATGTAGCAATTAACAAAACTATAAGAAATGTGGTTGGAAATTGTACTTGGAGGTCCAGTGCAGATTGTAAGTAGAAAAGTAGTAGGGTACAAAGAAAATTCTGAGAAAAAAATACACTCTGGATTGATTTTTGTGAAGATTCAGCACTTAGAGAACAAAAATGGAAATTCTAATTTCAAGATTGAGAGGATACTCACATGGTCTTGAATGACAAGAGGGAAAATAGGTTGTTAAAAATTGATTCAAGATATATTTCGGAAGAAAAGCAATAACATCTTATTTGGAAAGTATAAGACCTGAGGGGAAAGGTGTGATTAAGGATGAATTACTTAATAGAGTAACATTTGCTTTTTGAGTGGTTTTCTTGTTTTAATGTTTGTGTCTAGCAACTTCAATTTTATTGCATGTGGTGGTTCTGCTGCTGGGAATATACTGAGAATATGTATGTATATATGCAAACATATACCCATTTAATGTATATCTGTTGAGTTATGTACATATTAATACATGAAATTTGAGTTTTAATTAATCAGCTTGTGGGAAAATGTTAAGACGTTAAAAACCTAAGTAGGTATATAAACCTGCCATAAATACTGTACATTTCACTAGTTCCCCATATATTTTCATTAAAGTTGAGATAATTCTATTAAATAGTTTTTTCAAAATAATAATATAAATTAAAAATGAAAATTTGGAAAAATAAACAAGTTTGTACTCATTTTAGAATGGTATCCTTTCTTAATAATTTAGTATATCTCACAATATTTTTAGACATATGCAACTACATACAAGTTTACTTTGTAGTTATAGGTATGGATTCATATTAGATAGGGAAGTATAACATATTGGATGAGAGTAAAAATTTTGACCCCAACATGCATGAGTAAAATGTTAGTTGTACTCACTAGATATGTGACTTTGGACAAGTTACATAAACTGTCTGCTCAATTTTGTCATTGGTAAAATAGGAATAATAATAATAACAGATAGAGTTTTTTTATCATCACTATAATTACCATAGGTTTACTTTTTTTTCAACTTAAGAGGGGAAACAAGGGATAAGCATGATCTATGGTTTGCCTTTATTGAAAATCAGTGTTGAGTATGTGTGCATAAGTGTACATATATACATATATGTAATATACGTTACATTACAGTTTTAATGTGTGTTCTTATATGTTTATTTACATGCTTAATTTTTAAAATTTAAATCATTCATCCTTTTACTGACTTGAAATAGTTCGTTGCAAATTAAGAAAATTAGCCCTTTGAGGAGCATGTATTTTCTAGTTTCTTCTACTGTGTAATTTGTCCTTTGATTTGTTTATGGTATATTTTTCCAAAAAAAAAAAAAAGCTTTTCTTTTAAAGTTAAATTAATGAATGTTTTTTACACACTCTGCTATTTTGACTCATGCTTAAAAACGTCTTCGTCTCTTCAGGATTATTGTCATCCTTGTGTTTTTTTTTTTCCCAAATTCTTTCTTTTTTCTTTAAAACGTAAGGGATTTGCTTTATGGACATTCATTTTGTTCTAGGATGCTTGTAATCTTTTCTTATAAATATTCTATTATTTCCCCAAATTAACAAACCTTCTCCTACTCCTTTATACTCAATCATGAGGAGATATTTTCCCTTACCCTACTAGAATTTTTGAAGTAGTGATCAGAGAAATTAACACCCAGGACCACACTGATGGCAAAATGGCTAAATATGATTGTTAATATTGCCTGTGACTTATCATGTGGAAAAGAAGAATTTTGTAGAAGGAGATAGATTTCACCTATAAAGAGGCAGGGGATGAACTAATAAGAACCTTATAACTATTATATTTTCAGTTCCATTGTCTCTGAAGCTAGCTGCAACTCTGAAGTGGAGACATAAACATATATTTTTGTATAATTATCATTTAACATTCTAATTACTAATTTATTTGGTTTTAATTTACCTGGGTTTAATTTGAGTTACTGACATTTGGATTCAAAAAAGATCCTCAGACATTTGGCTTTTTTCCACTTAGATAAACTCAGGATTTTGCTTTTAGTTCTTAAACTGGGTGAACTTTATATAAACAGGGTAGTAATTGAACAATCCTATTTCTACAAGAGGAGCTGAGTATTTAGGGAGCCTAACTAAGGTAGATTACTTATAGGTTTCCTCTCTGTGTTTATTGAAATTACTTCTCCATTTATTATATATTACATAATATTATTTTGTATATACAAATACATATATATCAAAACATGTAATAATATTATGCAATATGTACTATATTATACACGATGTAGCATGATACTTTATAATTACATTGAACGCTCTATTTGTTATATATGATTATTTTAATTATGTTTTAAATAATACTTTTTCAGTTTTGGAATTGCCTACAGTCAAATTTTTGCATTTGTTAGGTTTTCTTTGGTACTGCATATTTTTGAGAAATGACTCTATGAAACAGGGAGGATGAGCTGTGCTACACCAGTGGATGAGGTAGACATAAGCAGCAGCGTTCATTATAAGCAATCTTTCAAAAAAGGAATATTTCTTTATAAAACTAATTCTAGATTTTAAAATTACTCTACTACATTACTGAGGTCCACCAACACAGGCAAACTAAATCAGAGAAGCATCCAGTTGTCCCTATCTATATTTCAGCTCATTTGTCTTGGACATGTTATTGGAACTTTATTTATTTGCTTTCCTATAATTGGACCTCAAGAATATAACATTGGTTAACCATAATTGTTATTTCACAACATGTTACCATTACTGGTCTGCATGTGGATTGTTGGCCTCATTTTTCCATCCCTTAATTTATTCATAATAAATGTCTGCAAACCTATGACACAAGAACTAGAACATTCCCTGTTACTTCCATATACCTTTGTGTTTCTCCTGTCTTATCCCCCAACTTCCTTTCAATAGGTAACCATATCACTGTATATGCTATTGCCTTGTTTTTATTTCTTTAAGGTATTTAAGTTTAAAGAGCTTTGCTTATTATTGTTTGTTTTTGAATTTCATAAAATGTTATCATGCTATATTGGTAATCTATTATGGAACTTCTTTTTTCTTTCAATATTATCTTATTAAGATTTATGATTTATTGCATGTAGCAGTTCATGTATTTTCTCTGGAATATGACTATATCACATATTTTTTATTCAGCTTGTTGTCAAAGGACATTTCAGATAGTTCCAGGTTTTGTTTTATTTTTTTTTCTTGTTTGTGGATTTTTGTTTTGTTTTGTATTTAGATGTATGTCTCCATGTGCTAAACTTTCTCCTGTTTATATACCTAGTAGTAGAACTTAAGAGTCAAAGGGTATGCAAATGTTCAACCTTACAAGATGTAGTGTGGTACATTTTTTGGTTTCGCGGCAGCACCAGTCCATACTTTGCATGAACTTGGTCTGGGCCCAAACACAAGATCATGCCTAATTATTTTCCAAAGTGCTCAGACTAATTCATACCCCAACCAATAATGTATAAGAGATGGTATTAAACCACATCCCCACCCTCCCTTTCCCCCACATAGACGTTAAATCACCTTATTGTGGTCTCAATTTGCATTTCCTGGAATAATATGAGAATGAACATCTCTTTATGAGTTTATTGGCAATATTTCTTATTCTTCTGTAAAATGCCACTTTGGTTTTATTTCCATATTTTTATTGTTTTGTTTGTCTTTTAACTATGGATACTTAAAGGGATCCATTTGATATTATCACATAAATGCTTTGGCTTTTCTAACATGTTATAAGTATCTTCTGTCAGTTTATAGGTAATTTTTGATTTTTTAAAAATATTTTGATTAAAGTTCTTAAAAGCATTCAATCAAATCTTTCAATGTTTTATATCAAAATTCCATATATCAGTGGATCTGACTTTGAGATCATTATCTTTATTCTACTTCAACTTGTTTACCCCTGCAGTAATACTGAATTATATTAAATATTACACCTTATAACAGTACTATAAGTACTATTTTCTTATGATTAGTTAGAGTAACCAGTATATGTATATAGTGTACTGGCTATTCATGCTCCCTTGTTCTATTATATATATATAAATTAGCATGTGAAGTTATATTAAAAAAATCTAGTGGGATTTTTAGTTTTCTTTAAATATGTAACAAAACTTAAGGAAATTTATGATTTTTATAATTTTTTTATCCTTCTCAATATGAGATAGCTCTCCATTTGTTCAAACTTTTTAAATTTTTCAATAAGACTTTATAATTTTTATTTACAATTCTTATATTTTTATTAGAATTATTCCTATATATTATATAGTTTTTGCTACTGCTGATACTTACTTTACATGGACTAACAATTGCATTGTACAGAAAAACATCTGACTTCATATATTGAGACAAACTGATTTTGTTCATTGATTATTTTCAGTGATTTGATGTAAGGTTTCCACATAGATAAGCGTGTGATCTGAAAATGATGGCAGTGTTATTTCCATCTTTTCAATAGTTATGCCTTTTGTCACTCAATTTTCCACTTATGTTGGGTAGGATCTTAAATATAATGCTGAATAAATTCAGTGGTAAATGTCATTTTTCTTCTTTTTTATTTTAAATGGAGGGTTTTCAAGATCTCATAAGTCAACATGACTGAATATATGATTTGTGAGAAAAGAGTTCCCTTCATTCCTAATTAACCAAAAAATATTTTTATTGCTTATTTTTAAAATATAGTTTGATGTTTAAAATCATACATGAAGATTATTTTGATAGTTTCCAAAGAACAAACTTTTAACTTCATTGATTGTCTTTGTTTTCTTTTTCCTATTTCATTATTTCTGCTTTCTGTTGCCTACAGATTTCTCCAACTTACTTTGGGTTTATTGTGCAGTTCTTTAACCACCTTTTATACGCTGGAAACTTGGCCTGCCAGATGAAGAATATTTAAACTTCATCTACTGTAATACCATTTATGGGTATAAATTTCCTGTGAAATTTTAATTCCATGAGAGCCAATAGGTTTTGAAATGTAGTCTTTTAAATATATTTATTTTGATTATTTAAAAATGTAAATTGTGATTTATTTTTTGATACATGATTCATTTCCAAGTACATTTATTTTAACTTCCAAAGATACATCAATAATGAAATTTTATTTGGATATTAACTTCAATTTAATTACATTGTGGCTAGAGAACATATATATATATATATATATATATATAAATTGCCTATGAAATTTTCTAAAAATGGGATTAAAACATAGTATATGTAAATGTTCCATATGTGCTTGAAAGTAATGTGAACTCATAATTATTGATATCAGAATTCTTTATACGTTGACAAGATCAAACTTGTTGTATTGCTGCTCGCTTTTTGAGTAATCTTTGTCTCCTTTACCCATCAGTTAATGAGAGTTTATTTAAATCACTCACTATGATGATGGATTTCTCCAGTTATCCCCCAGTTCTATGAATGTTTATTTTTGTGGATTCAAGATATGAATCATATTAAAATATATGTATATACATCATGCAGATGATGTTAAATATTTATTATTTTATGGTAAGCTTCTATGAATCTAAAATATTTTAATCAAAATTATTTACTCTGGTAGTAATATGAATATTTTAAAAAATGACTAAAGTATACTTCCTTGTTTTAAAATGTGTGCATGGGGGATTGGAAGGTGGAAAATACTGCAAAACTCTTTCCCAGGTGAGGCAAGAGATGATTTCAAGAGAATGTTGAATCTGAGTTCTAACTGCTCTAGAGTGGAAGATTGACTCAGAGTTTTTAATTGTCCCTTATCCGACTGCTGAAACTTTCTAAGAACTTCTGAATGCTCTTGATCTGTGATTTTACACATATTTCCACATGAAAAGATCCCACTCTTTTCCTTAGCATCTTTTGGACTAAGGAGTTTTTTTGTGGGGTGCAGCAATACAATCCTTTACTCAACTCTTTCAAAACTGGAATATTTCCTCAGAAAAGGACTTTGTTTTGGACTTTGGTGGCTGGAATCAGTCTGGTTCAATAATGACTATGCTGATAATGTGTTCTTTGAAATTGTGGGAAGTGATTATTGTGTTTTGTTAAGGTTAAGTGCTGATATAAGATTTTTCAACGTTTTGGAGACAGGTTATTTACATTGTCATGAAGTAGAGTAGTGAGAGGTATTGCCACCTGGATAAGAGGTCTCCTTACATAGTCTTTTAAAGTTAAAAGATGTTTTTCTTTTTTTGCCTTTAAAAGTTTCTCCTTCTATTATCTGCAATATAATTTTCCTATACATGCAATTTAGATCCACAAAACATTTAGAAAACATTTTTTTCCTGTGTGTCTTTCAAAATAAATCATGTATCTGTGTTATCAGTTCTTGAGTCGAGAGTTTTATGGACCAATGCTTTTTAAAGTTTTAATTAAATTAAGCAATTTAAATTTATAAATAAAAAGAATGGTTTATTCTCTCTGCCATGTCATTTATTTATTTATTTATTTTGGGGGAGTGGTGAATGGTCCGGGAATCAAACACGGGTTTCCTGCATGGAAGGCGAGCATTCTACTGTTGACCTACCCTTGCACCCTTCTGCCATGTCATTTATTACAGTTTTTTTATATGAGCAATAATAATAAATACTTAGCCCTTATTTAAATTACAACTGTAGGGAGTACAAGAAGAATAATGATATATTTCTTTTATAAAATTGAACATAATGTTCAGGTTTTTTGTTGTAAATAATGTCTCAATTTCGATATCAAAAACAATGTATAAGATTTTTTTTAAATATCTCTAAGAAAGAACGGGTGAATTTTCCATCATTGTGATTAAAACCTATTATTTCTCAAGAGGAACTGCACCACAAAGTGTCCTATAGTTGTTGCATTTGCTATTAGTACACAAAGACTTTGAAGGAACTGAGGAATAGTGACAGATACATGAACCCACACATTTATTTTCAGAGGGCCTTAGGAGGTTGTTTATTCTTGCCAGTTAAGCTCTGTTCCCCTTTATTTTGCAGAAAGAATTAAATATTCAGGCATTGGACTAAGATGGTCACTGTAAGGGAAATCGCAGACATCCTGTTAAGTGACCATCCCCAGACCTCAGCTACCCTCACCTCTTTTTCTATGGGGTGCCGTTCCACAGCCAGGGGATAAGTGCAGTCCTAACGAAAAGGCCTGGCCAGACTTTTAACCAGAGAAGGGAACCGAGCAGCTCCAGATGCTTATCTGAATGGGAATTCTCAGTGGCTGCCCACCCCAAGGTGAGTAAGAAAATAAACTGTGGAAGTTGACCAATCCTCCCTTTGTCAGAAAGGTCAGCATAGCTGCGGGAGATTACAGATAACAGCGTGGGGTTATCACCTCTGCTGGGAACTGTGGAAATTACAGGAGCCCTATCATGAACCATGAGACCCAATGAGACCTAGTTGCAGGGGCTCTTTCAAGATCCTAAAGACACTTCTACTGCTATTTCAAGCATTGTGTTGAGCTATAGTTACGTAATTGCATCTCTTGTTTTTGAACATACATTCAGAGAAATCAATATTTATCAGTCAAATCTGATCATTTTTATTAGCTGGAAAAAGTGCTTTTTAAAAGTTGATATTTCTGTTAAAACTATTATTTTTCTGGACGATCAAATAAGTAAATTTATTCCTTAAATGTTTTTTTTTT